>VNJO01003496.1:0-209091 GCA_008042535.1 Drosophila tani | reverse complement strand
GAGAAAGAGGTCCTGGGAGCCAGGACAGGAGTTTGCACTCTGCGTTTGGCTGCAAAACTGCGGCGGAAGTCAATAAAAGTTGGCCTAGTCCGTGGGAACGGTTAGAAGCGACGACTGTCTGGCTGAATTTTCCCAAAAACAGCCCAGGCTCTAACCAAATTAGCAGGGATCGGGCATCGGGCAACGGTGGAATCGAGTTTGAGGACCTGCCGCATTTAGGGAGGATATGTGTGTGCTCTTTGTTTAAGGCTCTGGCGCATTTTTGGTCAAAATTTTAACAGGGAATTGATACTATTTTTACTTAAAGAATTAAATGGAATCTAATTTGATAAATAAAATAAATGTTTAATGATTTCTCAAGAGTTTTACTGGCTTAATTACAGTTTGCTCATTATTTTACATTTGTAAATAAAATTAGAAAATAGAGTACTTGTTATTTATTTTCCTTGCCATGTTAAGGTTTATGTTTTTATTTATTTACAGAAAACCAAAGTTAACATATTTTACTTTTTAAATTCCCGATTCGCCGCATTTTTCGGAGAAAGCTTTTTAAATCAAACTTTTTTAATCAAACAACTTTCGTCCTTTGACTGGCGCCATCTATGCTGCTGGTTTGGGAAACATAACTTTAAAGCTTGGTTCAAATAAAGACTAGCGCCCTCTGGCGGACTAGCTCTTAACCTGATACCTCAGCCAAAAGCTGGAAGGCGTGAAAGCTCATCAAAACTCAACAGGTTCAAAGCCCTTCACACCAAACACACACACAGACACACAAATAAAATAATTACAATTTTTTAGAAGAAATAAATTATAAACAAATATAATTAAATAAAGAAAACCAAACAAAACGAACCCAAATATCCTCGTTCAGCAGGCTCCACTCATCGTTCAATTCACCGTTTAACTGACAGCAGCGATAGAAAATGCTCCAGTTTCCCGTTATGGAAATGCCGCCAACGCTAGAACACTGAGTTCCCGTTTCAAAGGGCCAATCGTCATCCATTTTTTATGTTTTTCACTAATTTTTCTCAACACAATTAAAATAAACTTCACAAAAAAAGCATTTCATCAAAATAATCACTAAAAAATCTAATTAAAACCACTCCAAGACGAGGACAAAAAAACCAAACCGATCGCGTCGAAAATTTTCTTCGTTTAAAAAAGTCAAAAGAAGGTGGCGAAAGAAGAATGTGGAAAACCGAAAATGAAGTTTCAAAGCGCAGCTGCGAAAGACTCGGCAGAGGCAGCGACAGAGGTTCAAGGACACGACACTGACCAATGGGCAGCGAGAGCGAAGGATAAAAAATGGAAGAGAGTGCAAAGTGAGCGACGCCGACGCAATGCTGAAAAGCATCAGTGTTGGCAACAAAAAAAAGCTAAATGAAGCAAGCTAAAATTATCTTATCAAACAACCTAATTCTATTAAAATAATTTGAATTAGTTATGAAGCCAAATAATTATTTTGGTTATGTTTATGATATAAAAATATCTTTTACATGTCCATTGATCATATACAGAGACAAATGATCATTCCGTTTGTACTCTAACCTTGCTCATGTTAACATATTTAGCTAGAAAATAGCCATGTTAGCAACACTTCAAAGTCGCCGACGCAGAAGTGGCGCCACAAAGTCTACTCGAAATGCAAGTGCGTGAGAGCCCTAGACACTGGACACTTGGGAGTGTGAACGAGACAGCGATATTCTAACGGTGCTTTGGCTTAGGAGGAGAAGAGAAAATTGCAAAAGAAGAAGTATCCCAGTTGCCGCGATTTTTTCGAAGTGAAAACAGTAAAGTCGGTGTCTTGCCGCGTTTAATAGAAATAAATAAATATTAAGTCAACTAATAAACAATAATAATTAATTATTAATTGGCTGAAGGCATAAAGAAGGGTTTTTTGTTTGAAGCTAATTAAAGGGCTAAAGGGCTAATTATAATAGAAACTGAATAGAAAGAGAAGTGAAAAGTGCAAAAAAGAAGAAATGTCTAATTTTCCGCCATTTTTTCGGAGTAAAAAACGTGAAGTCGGTGTCCCGTCGCGTTTAATACGAATAAATTAATAATTAGTCAACTAATAAACAATAATAATTAATTATCGATTGGCTGTGTGTGAAGTGTTTTTTGTTTGGTGCAAATTTAATACAACAAATTAAAAGGCTAATCATAATATTTCAAAATAAAAGTGTTTTTCGGTGTGGATTGCAATTGTATTTTTTTTGCAAAGTTCAATGAAGAAAAAGTGATTTAATTAAATCTAATTAAAGCTTGTGCATTTTATGTATAATCTAAATATATTTTCCTGGTTGGAGCATTTAATATAAAGGCTATAAGCCTGATTTTTAATTCGCCATTACGAGTGGACTTTAAGTGGCCGGCAGCAGTTGTTGATATTGTTGTGGGTGGTAAAATTGGATGGCAAGAGAAAGAGAGATGGAGCATCTGACTCTTGTTGTGGAAGGTGTGAGAGTCATAGTAAAATATTCAAATAAATGAAATTGTAAACCTATAAATATTAATACAAATTAAATATGTTAGAGAATGTAAATAAATATAAATAGAAAAAGTGGGAGAAAAAAAAGATTATATTTGTAAAATATAAAAAATATAAAAAAACACCCAAAGCGTGTATCTTAAAAATGTGTAAAAGATAAATATTTATTTAAAATAAAAGGTAATAAATGTGGGCAAGAATTTCAGAAATGTGAAATTTAAATCCCAAGGTAGGTTTTGTATTATAATTATGTATTTGTTAATAATATTTTAAAAATACATCATATTAGAAATGTATAATATTCATACATAAATAAATTTACCGCAGTTCTGTGGAATATTATTTATTTATCAGCTATAATTATATAACCTTCTAAAATACTTGTCATAAATTCATATTAAAAATTATCCACAATATTTTGTAATAATTATTTGTGTAAAACTAACGATTTCTCACCTGTTGCCTCTGAAGGAATTCCACTGGCGAAACATTTCCATTAACTTCAACTGCCGACGCAGACATTTGTTCTGCTGTTTTCTGTTCAATTTTTGCAGTGTATTATTTAACTGGATATATATTTTAGTTTAGATCTATATCACGTTGATACCAATACACAATTGACACTTTATTGTATTATTTGGCGACTTGACATTTGTCCGAATTTTCTTTTAGAGGCTTTTCGCCTATTTTAGCGCCCAATTGAATTCGCGTCGGGATTTTCCAGATTTCTCTTGGGAAAGCGCACTTATTCTTTTTTGTGGTTTGCTTTTGTGGCTTTTCTTTTGGTTCTTGTTGTTGTTTAGGTCAGTGGAACGTGACGTGATTTTCGAACAGTAAAATCCCCAGTGGGCGGGGAGTTAAGGGAGGCTGTGGCTGACCTCTAGATTCTAGCAGTTTATTAGGGGATTTTGATTCGACTTCATTTCTTCTTTATGTTTGTTTACCTGCAATTGAAAAGGGGGGGAAGTAAGATGAGTATTTTATGTTTGGGTTTATGTTTAGAGGTCTACTTAGTAGCTTCCTTACGATTTAAGGTTAGCTTGGGTAAAATTTGGAGTGTAGAGTAGATTTTTGGGTAGATTTCGCTATAAATTAGAAAAAAAAATTGAAGTGGAGGAAAATTGACTTCAGATTCGTAATCACCGCACCATTAGCTCTTATATTTTTATCCCATAGCACCGAAACTTTTTGTGAGGCTGTGTATTTACCAAATATATTTTTCGAATTTCTTCTTTTAATGAAAATAAAAATATCATATTTAAATGTTTTAAAGTAATAATATTAACCTTATAATTATGTCCGCAAGCAATCATTGACTTCTAAGTAAGGAAATTAATCAAAAAAATTTTTTTTAGCTATATTAAAACCTAATATCGATTGAGGTTTCCACTTTTCTACAGGAATTAGCTCTTATATATTAAAAGTGTATTTTTAGAGGACACCATGTTGATATATTTTCGACCAAATTGCCAGGAATTGGCATGTGAGTGAATTTCGATTGATTGCGAGACATGTTTAGATTTTCCACGTTGACAGATGAGATGAAAACGAGAGGGGGTGTAGGTAGGAGGCAGGGGGTCACAGGATACAGGACCCAGGCAAATGGCAAACAGCTAACAAAGACCTTGGGGGGTAGAATGTGCCGTACCCAGATTGGTTTATTCAATGGAACATTTTTAAATTGAAATTCCTACTTTTTCCCCCTTTTCCCTGCTCTAGTAGTTGCATGTAAAGTTGTGTAAGTCTAATTTATTTCATGTCTCTCCCATTTCACACTGCCACAAAAAGTGAGCCATTAATTTTTCCTTTTCTGGCTAATTTCTTTAATTTTCGTAGATTTTTTTTCAATTTATGCTTCCGCCGTTTCCACTTTGCTTTTAAATGCTGGGGTTTTTGGCTCCTTTATTCCGCATTCCCATTTAAATAAATAACACCAACATAAAAATTCATTTGCTGCGGAGAACAGCAGAGAAATTCCACAGAAAAAAATTACTAATTTGTTAAATGAGAAAGGGAGAGAGAGAGAGGCGGTGATGTTGCAAAAAAGGGGGGGGGACTGAATTCCTGAGAGCTGAAAAAATTAAGCAATTCATAGGACGTCGGTTTTATGTCCTTAAAATGGGTATTATTATTTTAACCATAAGTTGGCAATAAAATAAGTGAAATATTTTTCATAATAGCAACTAAAAATATTTGTAAATCCTTTGGTAGTTAGTAAAACCAAAAAATACATGTATTTGAAATCAATTAAAAAGGTGCCGAAAAGTATGCCATTGGAAACTGTAATTTCCAATTTATTGCCTGCAGTTTTGGACACCAATTTAATTCTAATTAACACAACACAAGTCCTGCCTATTTCACATTTGCTTTGCTCTTGAAAAAAGTGTATTTTAAGGCTTCTATGCTCCAACCTTCTTTGGGACTTCCACTGATGGAGGAGATAGGAGATTTCTAACTAAGCGCCTACAAACTGCTGCTGACACATTTGGCACATGCCACCGCCAACGGAATGGTGCTGTAAAAATGGGGTGGGGTGCTGCGTCCTTTCACCTCGCATCTTTTACCTCCATGGCATGTGCCCCAGCCCTTACCCCCGGCGAACATGCTACATTGCTAATGTGTCCCATTTGCAATGGCGAACCACTGAAGCTTAACACGTTGTCTACGCAGACAAGCCGCCCGGCAGTGCCACGCCCACACACACAGAACAGAGGACGACGACGAAGAAGAAGTAGCGGGCAAACTTTGCCGCCTGCAATGTATGCTATAGTTTTTGCTTATCAGTGTGTGCACAGTACAGTGAAGGCTTCAGAGCAGGGAAATACGAAGAAGATATCTGAGAAAGTCTTCCCCGAAAATTAGAAATAAATTTTAAACATAAAACCAGGGTTCGAGGCTCGACTAAGCAACTAAGTTGAATGCGAGAGCAAGAGCAAGATGGAGATAGAAGGTTGCCACATTATTGTCTCATAACTCCTATGTCTATTAGCCGATTGTGTTTAAATATTGAGAGGAAGTCCATATTAAGCTATTAATTATATATCTTTACACATAACATATTTTATATTTATAAATAAAAACCCATATTCTCTTTACCAAAAGACCACTGTCTGCGTCTGTTGGCACACATTCAGTACTGCAACTCGTTGTGTGGGAGTGTGTAAAGCCATTCAAAAGTTGCATCTGACTCGGAACCCTGGGGAAAAATGAATGGAGCCATGGGGAGAGGGGTGTGGGGTTGGGTGCGTGTGTGGGTGTGCGGCATTGCAATCCCTGCGGTAATTGTCTCGTTACTCGCTGCTTGTTGGTAAACATTCCGCATACACGAACACACACAATCAGAGACCCACCGGGCCTCACTGTACCCATGGCGAAAAGCGGAAGTAGGCGTCACACCCCCGTTTTATCTTCCCACTTTTAAGGACCACCACCACTTGGCTAATAATTTATTTACAGTTAACATTTTATAAGCCCAGGACATCCGTAAACACACACATCGAGATCCCCCCCGAGGGCTGCCATTTGGTTTCGCAAATATTTGCAGTCTCAGCTTTTGCACTTTCATTTTTTTGTAGGGTTTTCCTTGAAGGTGTGGGCGGTTTTCTTAGGGAGTTTGTAAGGGTAAGAAGCTGTTAAAAAATCACTCTTTCAGGGATATAAAAATTATGTATAATAAGAGGGAGATTTTCAAATGAAACAAGGTTTATTAAATAATTTAATTATATATTTATAAATACAATACTCGTACATTAATTGAATCTTTGTTTTGTGTTATAATTCTGAGCAGATCATTTGAATATTTTAAATTAATTTAAAGAGCATTCCCACTTCGATTACTCGATCTTCCTGGCCTATCTCACTTCCTTCGAGTCTCTCCCGATATCCCTTTCGATATCCTGCCACCAACCAGCCAGCGCCCTGACAACTCTGTAGCGCCATTTGCCATTTCAGCGCGCTGATGGTAAGTGAAATATGCACAATTTCCGTTTGCCATTTCCACGGGCGAGGGAAGGGGAAGGAGACACCGGCAGGGAGTTCGAGGAGGATATGAGGTAGGAATGTTGTTAGCAAATGTAAAATACAGTTAACACAGTGTGTCTGTGCATGCCACACATAAATGAATGAAAAGGGCATTCGGTTAACAGGATGTAAAGGAAAAGCGGGGAAGAAGGAAAGCCATCCAAGGGGCCAAGGACTGAGGCAGTGCAACAGTAAAAGTTACCATCAGCCGCTTTCAATAGCCATTAAGGTGGTCTTTTCCCACCACCATCACCACCACCAATCCCCTCTACGCTTTTCACTGTATTTTCCGAAACCTCTGAATGGAAATGCACTTCTAATGGCCATTCGAAGCGGACAAAGTTATGTTCACTGCATTTGTTATATATACCAGGAGACTTACTAGCTGGCTTTTCTTTTATTTCCCTGTTCAACAAGCTCGGCACGAGTTTTCCACACATGCACCTGTGCGCCTGGGAAAGTGAATGTGATTTGCATGGGTTTAACAAATTGAAGTTGTTGCGGATCGGTGTACTACAGTCATGGCTTAGCGAGTTCAAACAGAAATTGTTGGTCAGGGAATTCGGAAGTGGTTTTTCCCAGGCTTTTCTGACGCGGCATTATTGGCTTGGATAAAAGTTTCAGCTTTAAAGGCTTTTATCTTGGAGGCGCCTCTCTCTTAATAAATAAATACAGCCTGGGTATATAATGTTAAATAAATTAAAGACCTAAGTTGGGTTTGCTTCACGATTCCTTTGTTTTGCAGGAAAATACACACCTTATTTATTTATTGAAACTTAAGCTGCAGCATCTCCTAAATAATTATTTAGATTAAAATGTCTAAAAGTGTGATAGGGAAAACCCACAAAAGTTTTCTTTTGCGGTTTCACAAACACTTTTCGGTTAGTTTTAAGGTTTTCTCGCCCTCATAGCCATTTTCTTATGGTCTAACCCCGTGAACTTTATTGGCCGAATCCTTAAATGGGCCACCATTTCATTGGATTGCTGCAAATGTAATGTGGAAACTTTGAAGGATTCCGCTGCCTTCTTCGGTGGCAAAGTTGCAAGTAAATTTTTGCTTTTATGATGAACTTTTGACTGGCTGCCTCGTCTGGGTCGCATACAATATTTGTTGGTTTGTTTCGCTGCGTTTTTCTTTGGTTATTTTTTTCACTTTTTTGTTGCGCGAAGAGAAAAACTTTTCTGCTGCTGCTGCTCGCCGGTTGTTTGCATTGTGCTGTGTTTTTGTTTTGTTTGTTCAGCACAGTGTTCCGTTTTGCTTTTCGCTGTTTGCTCTGCTCGGGAAAACTCTCGAGCGAATAACCCAAGGCAACGCATCGAGCAGCAACAAAACGTTTCGCTGTCACGCGTAAAATATATTCGCCATAAATTTCACCCGCTCATTGCATGCAACGTGACTTTAAGGTGAAGAGAAGACCGCAAACGTACTATTTGCGCGTTTTTGCTTGGGATTCGCTTGCAAAATTCAAAGGATTCTCTGGCACGTGTTCTTTACATTGCAATGGATTTTGATTTGATTTAATCATAATTTAAACATAAGATAATGTTAGATGTTGAGGCTGAATCTTTGGTGTAGGTATATCTAGAGGAATGATATATTTTCCAAGAGATAAGGGAAGCCATAAAGTATAGATAAACCTAAAAAATTATTATTGTACATTTTAATTTAAAATTTTTGATGTATGTAGTTGTGAGCTTTACATTACTGATTTATGGCGTTAATGGTAATTTATTTCATGTGAAATTAGGCTTTTGTAATGCTTGTTTTCATATTTAATGGATATGAATAATTTTACAAACACAAAACTAATTAAAACCATGTGTAGATACATATTAAAGGCAATTAATATAATTGGTGAAATTACCATAAGCAATAATAACTACATTCGTTTATTTACTTGTTAAATTGAAGGGTTTGTTTATTATTTGCCTTCCTTCAAATGAACTTAAATCCGTGTGATATATTTTATTTTAAGTTAAAGAGTAATTCAAATAAATAGACAAATTAATGTACATATTAAGTCATTTCTAAGCCAATAAAAAAACATTTTTAAATATAAAATACTTATGATTTTGTAGATTTTCATACTGAACCAAAATTGTTTTCATAAAAGTCTTTAAACCTTTCATTATTTTGTAAACTTCAAAAAAGACCCTTGTAAAGAACTTGAACTTTTATGAGACCTCAAAATGGGAATTCCAAAAATGTCCCATCAAGCCAGGACAAACTGTACGCCCGGTACGTCTGTAAAAGCATTTTTGGCAACAAGTTTATGTTTTGTTTTTCGTTTTTCTCCTGGAATTTGGTTGTTTGTTTTATGCTTTTTAATATGGCGACTGCGGTGCTCGTAAATTTATGCAGCAAAATTGCAGAGAACGAAAGGAGAACGGGAGCTGCCGGGCACTTGCCTAACACTCGAACTTAGGGAGAACCCGCTGTGCTATTTGACAAGTAACCGAGTCACCCCAATGGAGCAACTCAGCTGGCAACAACTCCCTGCCAGTTTTATTCACTTTATGACAATTTCTGAATGGCAAAGGGCGGCAGACAGCCTCCTGAGGCTGCGAAATTGTTGCTCGTCCCTTACATTGTTTGGCCTTGTTTCTCCGGCTTAATGTTTGCCCAACCTTTGACATTGAAGCAAAAGAATTGTAGCCCCGCATTCTGGAGAAACCCACATACGCAGAATTTTATGTGTGATTTAATGCGAAAAATTGTGTGAATATATGTATGTGGGATGTGTGTGAAATTGAATCGGGAAAGTGAGGGCAATTTAAAATGGAAATTGAAGAAATTTTTTGACATTTTATAACCATACATAAATAATACAAAGCAGCTTTATTTTTTATTTCTACATATTCCTAAAAATAAAAGAGGGAATTCAGTTGAAAGAGAAATGATAAGAGTTCTTGAGAATTTTGGTAAGAAGGAAATAAGCTGATTAAGCTGGAGAATATTCCACTTTGAGCATTGCCAACTCAAATAACATTTGAAAATAAAGCATTGCCAACTCAAATTAGATATGGAATTGCAAACCCAAACTGTCCGTCTGCCTGCTTGTCAGACACTTTAAAAGCTAGAGCTATCAAATTTGGTTGATGAAATATCATTAAATTATGGATTGACCGGCACAACCAAGACAGCTTTCAATTGATTATTTTTTAATCAAGCTTATTGATAAAATCGTTTCCGCACCATTGCGATGAGCTTTCAATTTTGTATCTTTTCCTGGGAAATATTCGAAAAAACAGACTTGTGACAGTTTTCGTGCTTTTCTCTCTGCTTGCCTCACACATTTTCCTATAAACGAAATGAATCTTTTATTTTAACGCAGCTGATGCTGCAGGATTGTACATTGTTCTTGGCTTGATTTTCCGCTCTTTGATTAAGGGGCGGGATGGGGGAGGCACGGACTTCCTCGCCCATGGGAATTGCAGCTGATTGGTTCTGTGCGAGGTTTGTTTTTCAGATTCTTTTCCGGCTGCTTATCTCTCTGACACAAAACGAGGAAATCGAAAAGCAAACGAACAAGGAAAAGCAATAAAATAAAGAAAATTATCCTCGAGGAGGCGGGGTATATTTTAATTCGGAAATGGGAAATAGAAATAGGAGGACGAACTAAAGCAATTTCCTTGGTAAATTCTTGGCACCTGGCTCGGGGGAATATTCCCCTAATTCAGTCGTAAATATTTACGCGCGAAATTTTCGTGATTCATTTTTGTTATTTTTTTTCTTTTTGTTTTCTTTCGGTTTTTTCGGTTCTGTTTTGTTTCCAAACTTTGGCCATTAAAAACATTTGTTTGCGCATCAAATTAAACGCGTTGGTAAGCCGACAAGCGATTCCTCTATATAATTAAGAGAGAGAGTGGCGGTATTTTTTGCGAGAGTTTCTTGTTTGTGTGTGTGGTTATTGCCTCTCGTTTGCCGCTGGCACTTACTCACACCGACGAGGTCTGCGGGCGAACTGAAAATCGTGGAAAACTGTGTTCGTCCTTTCTCAGAAGCTGAGAGCGAGAGAGAGTGTATAACAGTTTTTGGCTGCCCGGAAAAATCGGTCTCTTCGGCTCTCTGCTTTGCTTTATCGTTAGCTTTGTTTACATTTACAAATTGCTGCGCAGGATTGAAACATAAAAGCAGAGAAATCCTTTTCCACAAAATCAAAATACTCTAGCTAAACAATTTTAAAAGAATTTATATTTGCATTAAAAATATAAAAGAAATTATTAAGAAAAACAGTTAGAAGTCAAAACCTTTAACATTAAATAATATGTTCTAATAAAAATAAATAAATCAAAAGAAATATTCCTATTTTTAGAAAAATAAATAATATTGAGCATTGCCAACTCAAAGTAATTTTTAAATTTGGGCACACAAATTAGATTTGTAATTAAATTAGAGCATTGCCAACTCAAATTTAATTTTCAATTCCATTTGGCAATGCTTAACAATTTTAAATAATTTCTCCATTAATTGCTTTAAGCTTGGCAAAAATAAGGAATACTCCACAGAGAGAGTATAGAAAAACCTTTGCTGAATTTTCCTCTGCCTTCCGTTTTCTCAGCTGCTGCAGTTTTGGCGGCTTTTGTTGTTACTTTTGTTGGCTTTCCGAGGTTTATCGCTTGGCGCATAAATCGTTTGTTGCCTGCAGCAACAGTCGTTACTGCTGCTTGTTGTTGTTTTTTAAAAAGTCGATGGCTTGACCTTCAATTAATTGCTGCACTCTGCTGCTGCTGCTGCTGGTGCCTGACATTGAAACAATTAACGGTCTTCCCCTTGCCATCCATTTCCCCGTTTTCGTTCGTTTCGAGAGTTTTTCTCGCATTGATTGAGATGGAAAACTGCATTGAAAAGGTCTGTCTCTGTGGTGGTGCAAGCAATTAGTCTTTGTTGGGTGGATTGTTGTACTGACACCATTTGGATAGTGATTTATATTGTGCAGGATGTCAAAGGATTGATTGACAAAGGCTGTAAGGGATAGTTATAGCATGCTTTTTAGCGCCAGTTAACGCTCGAATAAGTATTGGAAAAGGAATTAAATGGAGTGTAATTTGTAAATGGATGTGGGGTTGCTTTTGAAAGGTTTTCTTTTCATTATTTTAGTTGTATTTTTTCCTTGTTAAATTTTGCAAACACTTTTATATATTTATTATATATAGAATGCTTTCTGACATTGGATTTTAAACCTCCAAGCCCAAACCCCTCTCTAAGCTTAATACTTGTCACGTTGCCGAAAACCCCAAAAATGTAAATTCACATTTTGCGGGAACTTTAATACCTTGAATACATATTTTACCAGAAACTAAGCCTTTATAGTCGTCGTCCGGCAAACTATATGCGGTAGGTTGGTCAAACATGCCAAAAAAAGGTAGTAACAACAAAAAATATGGACAACAAACAAGTTTAAGCGACATTCAGGGATAACATGGGGGTGGTAAGTAGGTGGAAAGTTGGGTGACAAGGACAAGGACCAACACATGTCACAATTTTGTGTAAAAAACTTCTTAAAAATGTCCAAGCTGTGTTCTCTGACAAATTTTTCGGAGAACATCCAAGGATGTGCGTGTGTAAGAGGGTGTAGGATCCTTAAAAATATGCAAATATCCATTTACATGGGTACCAGCAACAAGAAAGAATAAAATAAAAAGGAGGACCATAAGTGACGACAATTTGGCAAACACGAGTCGAGGGAATACGAAGAAACTTTACATTTACATACCACCGACATCTGATATATCCCCATGCATAAGTTTGAATATATTTAAGCTATAAAATGTGCTTTTAAAATAAGTACAATGTAAATTACAAAGTCAACAAACTCGTGGGGATATCGATCGATAAAGAAATATAAAACACCGCAGCGAATAACGAATAATTATATAGGAAAATCCACTTTAAATTCCTTTTTAATTGCGGCAGTCCATCATTAGAGCTTTAGAAAAAAAGAAAAATAAAAGTGAAAGAGCGAAAAAACCGATGAAGAAATGTTCTAGCTGGATTAAGTGGAAGTGCCATGAATATTTCGGTTTTTCTTTTGCCTTTCCTCTCAGCTTAACGAGACTCTTCAAAGGAGGGAATACAAATTCCGCGCAAATTGCACAAAATATGTCTTTAAATAATACAGACATTTTCCATTCCTTTTTTGATTTAATTGAATTAATTAATGCGCTGTAATGATGCATGCTTGAAATTTTACAGACTACGGGAAGGGTTAAAGGAGAAGTAAAGCAATTTAAAAGGGGGAAATAAAGGTATTAAAGAATGGTATTTTAGGAGAAAAGAAAATATGGCGGAGAATCCTCAGTTTTTGATATATTTAATTATTAATTATGAAAAGCTATCAGCATTTATAATGTCTTTCCCTTAAAACCCCGAATAAACAAATTGTTTCGCTTAAATGGCTTTCCTCAACAGCACTTCCAATATGAAATTTCAAAGGAAAACCACATTTTTTGCCAGGCCCTATTTAATTTTTGTCTATCTAGCTGCTGAATAAATATTTGCATATCTATGGAAAAGTCCCTCCTGCCACAACCGAGTTGGTAACATAAAACAAGCAAGATAGAAAATCAAATTATTGTTTTGTGTGGCAGAGATTTCGGTTTCATATTCCTGCCGGGGACCGGGGACTAGAAAAGAGACAAATATTTGGCAAACAAGTAAAATTTTTGGACAATGTCAGGCTGTGGCCGCAGGCGCAAAATTTTAATTGGATCATCTGGGGGACAAAGGAGAGAGAACTAGGATACAGGGTGTCCTTATGCTATCTATCCCCTCTCTCACATAATGAGCCACATCAGGCTAACGACTTTTCCTCTGGTCGACAATAGATAACCGGTGGATAGAGGGGGCTGTGCAGCGCGACTTTGAAGTGTCATAAATGGCACAGTAGCAGCTAGGCGACATAAAACAACAACAACAGAACGACCTCACCACGAAAATATCCCTCAGGCCAATTCACGTTTCTGTTTACACTGAAATGCGGCTAATTTTCACAACGGCAACGCAGACAACAACAGCAATGCGGCGGGGAAAATGTATAGGGAAATATGAACAAAAGTTCTGTGTGCGTCACACCTCCGGAAAATGAAGCCAATGGAAAACTGAGGAGATATGAGAAAAGTTCTACCAAGGAGAGACTTTCTAGCAAACCATTAAAAGTAATGAGTTAAAAACTTGAACAAGACATGAAGAAGTAGTTAAAATACTTAAAAATAGTTTGTATAATATATAATTAAATATTCTTTAAAATAGGCCTTTAAATTAATTTTTCAATGGTTAAGGAAGTGCTTGTATAAGTAAGTTAAGGCTCTATTCGAAATCATTAATTTTTACATTAATTAAGTAAAGTTGAAGTAATTTATTAAGTGGATTAAGATACTTGAAAGTTAGAATATCCTTAAATTAAAATGTTGTATCCTTTCAATTATATTAAGTTAAAAAATTTAATCATCTTATGAAGTGTCTTACCACTTTTAATAACAAACTTTATTCATGAGAACCCCATCTTGATTAGCTACTTCATTTCGAAATGCATCAGTAATAAACCAAATGAAAAACTCTTGAAACTGGAAATATATATTTGAAAATTATGCAGACCCCCAAAGCTCCGGCAGATTAAGTTCCCTGCTACTTCCAGACACCAACTAGTAAAATTTATGGTCCATTGTTTGGTCCTCGCATCGTGAAGAGAGCGAGAGTGGACATTTTCAATTTGGTCGCTAGAGGAGAGTAGGGAGTGGCAAGTTTTCCCTGTCAAATTTAGCATGCCGTGCTGACTGGAAACTTTTTTGTGCGACGGCATCCTGTCTGGTCTTTGGTCTTTCTCTAGGTTTGGCCAGGATAAGTCCGAAAGGCCGGCAGCCTTGCTGCATCCGGCGGAAATGAATGCGACATTTTTGCCAACTGCCTTAAAATGGAACATCCTCGGAGGCGGAGACGAAGACTTCAATTATGCAAAAAGAGATTTGCCAGGCTCACAAGGAGGACCACGGTGATGGTCATCTTCTTGGCACAAATTTACATTTAATTTTCATTATTAATTATGCAATTATTCATGGCCAAGGCAAATGTTGATTCTCCTCTGGGCCAGATGTTTGCCTCATTATGTATAGTTTATCTTTTTCCAGGGGCTATTATGCCAATAAGCCAAATTGTTTATGGACCGACCACATTTTAAGGGCCCCAAGAACAGGAGAGACAAAGCCCGGAGAACTCTAAACAAAAACGAAATTTTACTAGCAATCATTAATCACTTGCAGGGTTTGCCTGCCTGCCTTGAATATATTTACCAGAAAGTATGCAAACAATGGCGCCGAACCGACCATATTGAGTTCAAGAGAAATTCCCGCAGAGATTTCACTCAGCTTATCTTCGGGCCAAATAGGAAATATTCCTTCCACATCGATGGTGAATTCAAAAGGCATAAACCTGCAAATTGATAGACCGCATGGAATCCCCCAAACAATAGAGCCAAAGAGCACCACGTGCCCAACTATTTCTCAAATAGATATATATATAGAATTTCCCTCCCCCGCCTCGGGCATATGGCGCTGAAATCAGTTAGGGAACAGGCCTGTTATTAATACGCCAATCAGCATAAGCAGCTGATGCGTTGATAATGCCCGAGGGCAGCAAACAAGGCGGGAAAACTCTGAAGGGGGCGAAACTAATTCACAGACATTCCCAACCGTCAGTAGTCATAAATTTCGCCCGGGGGCAGCAAAAAAGTGTGAGGAAAAAGTACATACAGAAGTTGAAGTGAAAATTGGTCAGAGTGCACAGGGAAAATATTACGTAACATAAAACTCTTAAGATACGTATTTTCTTATTATATTAAATATCAGGGTTGCAATAAAACTCGCTGGGGATTTAAAAGCAATAGAAAAAGTTTATAAAAGTAAGCAATAAAATAGTAAAGATTATAGAACTCATTGTACATTTTTTGCCCACTTTTTAAGATAGAATTAAATTAGAATTAAGATAGAATTAACTCCTTTTAAAATCTCTTTTCAAGAAATAGTTCAAAATTAGTTTGTCAAAATAATATATCCATTAAGAAATTTAAAATATTTTAGCTCTTACCAACTTTTTATTTCTCTGTAGAAACAATAGAGTAGAAATGAGAAAATATGGAAAAAAAATACTATGAGGCCCGCCCTGCTTATCTCTAAAAGAAAATCAGCAAGCAAAACTACTGCTGGCCTCAGTCGAAGGACTCCAAGGGGAGAGGCTGATGGAAGCCAGCGGAAGTGCTCGAAAAAAAATATATATGTAAAGCCAAAAGAATGCTACTCTCTAACACTCACAAAAGGCGTGGAAGGAAGTGAAAGGAAGCTAGTAGAAGGCAAGCCCACGCTGCGGTCCTTCGTTGAGGGAAAAAAGGAGAGTGCACGGATACGGCGCAGTATGATAAATAACAGATGAGCAAAGGGTGTCGGCTCTGGGCAAGACGAGGCTGCTGTTGAGGAGCGGGAAAATTGGGTTTGTTGCTTATTGAATGTACGACATCGGAGCAAACACTTGCCAAGGGGATCCAAAAACATGATGGCTATGTACAGGCGACAAGGAAATTAAAAGTAACAGGTTCTTAAAATATTTAAAACAAAAATCTATTTACCAGAGGTTTAAACTAATATAAGAAGGGCACAGTTATCAGTATTAATTTTGCTAATGATGTTTATGTACATGCATTTGTACTTGCAAATTTTAGGCGCACTTTTTATTGTATTATTGAATTTATATACTTTATAATGTCATAACATCTTAGTTTATAAATAAACTTGGTTTGTTTTCAAATGCTATGAATTATTTTTAGGTTATTCTGATCAAAGAAATATATGTTACTTTCCTTAAACTCTTTATAATATCATGAAATATCGATTATTAAATAGCTTGTTGACTTGCTTTCGCAAACTCTAAGAACTTTTCCAGAAATACCCCCAACTTTTTGTGCGCCGCAGAGACTCCCCGTTAACTTTGGTCGCCTGGCAAAAAAAAAAAAAAGAAACCCATAAAAGTAAAGTGAATAAAAAAGTACTCATGTCTGAAGGAATTTCTTTAGCCCCGCCGACAGTTGCAGTTCTTGGGTGAAATTTCCCAAATACATTGACTGTGAGAACGTCATGAATATTAAATTGCGATTATTGCCACTGGCAATGTGTCGTCGACTGACTTGGCAACGTTTGATGGTTTGGGCTTCCCCCCAAGCTTACCCTCGAGCTCTGCCCTGAGTTTGTCCATGTTTGGCCAGATGTTTCTCCCTAATCCGTATCTCGATTTAGTTGCTCTCTCGTTCAGCTTAATTAAATGCACTTTAATTAAGTCAGATATTAACCGGAGAGCTCTAAACTCGGTCATGTGCAGATGTGTGGACTTGGGATCCATCATCCTTTCGTTTGTCCCCATTTCGCTGTCAGTTTTGGCATCTCTCTGGCTGTCGCTCTCTTGATTTGATTGATTAATGTCCTTGAGAGAAGGAGGATGGCGGTTGGAGTCCGAAGTAAAAATTGGCTCGATGCTTTCGCTCTCTGAGCCTGATGTGATTGCGAATTTGATTTATTGGCAGCAAACTAAGTTTGGCCAAAGTCAGGGGCAGTCAACCAAATGGAAGTTGACACTTTGCCTTCTCTAGACATGCAGAAGTACAGTGAGGGAAATTACAGAAATTGAATAAAAAAAAAATGTACTTAAATATGAAATCAAAGTTGGCGGCTACTGAACTGTCTGTCTGTTTAGCTTAGAAGTCTCACCCACAAAGTTCATTTTAGTTTTAGCTCTATTAGGAAACAGTCACTTTCGGAAATTGTCTTCAAATTGTATTTTCTGTATTTTTTTGTATTTTCTGTATTTTCGGCTAATATGTTAAAAAATCTGTGGTGTGTTATGCCGACTGTGGCAAATCGGCTGATCAACGTGTTGCGAATGGGACAAATCCGTCAGGAGCAAAATGCAGCCGCTGAAAGCCGATATCTACGGCAAGTCGAGCAACAGCCGTCACCCATAAGAAACCTCAATGCCCGGACCCTCTTAGGGCTCAAAATAGAGGTCTGGAACATTCAAAACTTGCCAGACCCGGGAACGTGAAGAAGTGATGGTGAAGGGAACTTAAGGTTGCGCCACTGTCTACACTTTATATTGAGCTAGAATTTTATACTAAGAAAAAGTAATTTTTAACTATGATAATATACATGTCATAGATTACTAGAATTTGTGAACTTTTATTTGGGTTCTTAGTTGGGTTTAAAGCAGAGCTCGCAAGATTAAAAACGAAATAAAGAAAACCCAACCACGCCTTGTCTGAGATGTACAAGTAAAGCAGCAACCACGGCTTATAAGTTCCGCTTTTATAAGTTTCTGTTCTGTTTTAGTTTTAAGTTCAAGTTTTTTTTAGTTTCTCTTCTCTTGTTGAAGAAAGCCTATAAATCTCTTGCATAAATTAAATTGCAATCAATCTGCTGGTGAAGTGAAAAGAAGCCTGCAACTTTGATCAAGTTATCAAGCGAGTGCAAGATATTAATTTTCCAAGACCGGCAGCAGATGTGAAAAAACTTTCCGTCCCCAAAGCGGCGGCGTATTAATTAAAAGGAGAAAACCAAGGAGAAATTAAAAGGCTGTGAAAAAGAAATAGCACGAACAAATCAAATTAAAAAGTTACAAGAGACTCACACAACCAACCCTTTCTCTTGTAGCATTATAACCTTGGCTAGACTCTCATTCTTTGCGTCGAGTTTTTACCATTTTTCCGGGCCAACTTCCACACACATATGATGATGGGGGAAATATCCCTAAGCTCATTGTGTTCGGTTGGCTTTTGTGGCTCAAACTCGAAAGAGGCTTTGCCGGCGCTGGCGGGTGAAACTGTAATTGAATTTGGCCTTTTGTGTTGACAAAACAAATTATTGTTGACTTAACCGGCGAACGAGCAGTAGGTCGTAAAAGAGTCAAGTAAATTATGTTAATTTTTCGTTGTTCACTTTAGCACTTTAACGCAAAAATGCGAATTTAACTCGGTTTACGTACAATCCAATATATATTTAATGGCGGCCAACATGACGCCCACCGCCTGCACAGGGAAAACGAAATAAATTGAAAATATTGTGGCCATGGACGTGTGCGTGGACCAAGGACCAAGGAGCAAAGAGCAAGACTTCTCCATAAACGACGACGGTCACGTGTGGAGCACAGCAGTAGCTGTCCAGTGTCCAGTGGATAATGACGAAAATGGTTAATATCCTTCTTACATAAAAAACCAATAAAAGAAAACCGGCGAAAGCCTGGAGAAGAAGAGTGTCGCTCGTTTAACGCTTGCAAAAAGTATTTTAATTAAAATTTTAAATGCCAATCAAGGGAAATTCGAAATAAGCTGAGAAAAGGCAGCCTGCCTGAACTTTCTCGAGTACAAATACTCTTAATTGGCAATCCGAGACGCACATTAACCGATTGCCACAATCCATTTGGCTGCCAAAAAATAAGAGAAAATAAGTTAAGAGCTTCCTGTAAACTTTTCAGCTGAAAACTGGGAAAACTTATTCGTGGCTTGCGGTTTTCAAATTGAAGGCAAAACATTTTCTGGGCGGTCGGCAACCCGATTACCTGATAAATATGTTGGGTCTAGTTTATTGAATATCATAAAACGACACTAGGGAAAATATGCAAAAAAAAGCTATTATCAATCTTGAAAATATATTTAATAAATTGTGTCATGATTATGAAAAATATCTCTAAAGATTGGAATTAATAATGGTATTTTGTGATATTATCGTAAGATTGAAAATCATGAATTCCAAATAAAAGGAGTTTTCTTTGCATTTATTAACCTCACACTTATACAAAACATTGTTTCTAGTGTAGAACAGCACAGAAAAGGTCCCGGGTTAATATCCAACCCTTGAACGTTTTCGGTAAAGACCACCTGATCCTTTTACCACCACCGCAGGATACACACGAAGCTCGCACACACTCACACATATCGGCGTTGCCATTGCCTTGCTCTGTTATTTATGATAATTCAAAGTAATATCCTGCAGCAATTTCATCAACAAAGACACGGCTAGCGAGCGAGCAAGCTCTCATATGGCGTAAATGCAAATATCCCTCTGCCAGCCAAGGACGACCGACGACAGCCAAGGATACCCTCTCATGTGCAACCCATTTGCGGTGCGCTGAAAGGAGGCCTTCGCCTTCGAAATGGCTGAAACGTGTCAAATGTGTGAAAATTGGGAAAATTTGTTTGTCTAATTGGAGGGGCAACAGAACGTGAGCGCTAGGAAAAGCGTTACCATCGTTTTTTGGGGGGTCCTTAATTTATCTAAAAGAGACCAGGTGTGCGTGTGTTGTAGGCTTTAATCAATGGTGAATTTAATTCAATTACCATAACAAGTGGTTTATAAATTGTATGTCAATCCTGGTAGGTTAATCCAATTTCTTGGGTTTTTGGGTATGGGATTGCCCTTTTTTTATAAATATTAGCTCCCTGTGCTTTACAACATTTAGCGTAAAGTTATTGCAAATAGTTCACCTAAAATTCCCAAGTACGAATTCAGTGCACAGGTTTTTCACATTCTTAACCCGTTAAAATTTGTTCCGTTGTTAAAACCCAATAAAAATAACCAAGCATTAACCATAAAATCTCATATAATTTACACAATAAATTTACATAACACTGGACGCTCTACAGGGAACCACAGATAATTTGTTACCTCTCCACAAAACGGCTCACAAGACATACTACACAGAGGGCGCGTGTGTATGCCACACCCTCGTTGCGTGACTATACTGACAAATCGACTCCGATACTCGCTTCTAGACCTCTGATCTCGTTGCAGATCTCATATAAAATGGATGCCACAACCCGCAGAGGCTTATGATCACTTTTGATTGGCGGGGCAGGCCATTTGGTAGAGGAACTGGACCAGGGTGCGCGTGGGCCGGCCCGTCATCATTTTGCTGGTGAGATATGGGATCAGGCCGTACTTTGTCAGCATGCCGGTGCCTCGGGTGTCCAGATGGGCCCAGTCCACGCACGGCACCAGTTCGTGGAGGACGGCGGCGGCCAGACAGGAGCTGGCCAGGCCACGGCCATTGTTGCTAATATCGTAGCTCCTGTTGTCGGTGACCTGGTTCTTGTAGTAATTCCACAGCGGCAGACGCCAGACCCGGTCGCCGGTGAGGGCGCCAGCGGACTGGAACTGCTTCCAGATGTAGTGCGAGTTGGAGAAGATGCCGGTGGCACCGCCGCCGAAGGCCTTCCTCACACCAGATCCCAGCGTGGCCACGTCCACCACCAGGCGGGGCTTGTACGTCATCTGGCCGTAGAGCATGGGATCGGCCAGGACAACCACGCCGGCCTTGTCCAGATCCCGCACTGCCATCGTCTTGCTGTTGAGGAGCGTGACCACGTCGCCCGGCTTGCAGGACATGCCCGAGGGCATGTTCTCGCACAGCGGTATGATGCAGCAGACGTTGATGGGCAGCGACAGGGCGGCACAGCATCGCATCATGGCCACGCAAGCAGCCGCTCCCGACATGCAGGCCCTGTATTCATGCATTCCCTTGCAACTTCTCAGGTTGATGGCGCCCGAATTGAAGGTAATGCCCTTGCCCAGGAACAAAATGGGCTTATCCTCCGGATTGGTGCCGCAATAGGAGATCTCCATCAGGACGGGCGGCTCACAGCTGCCCTTTGCGATCGTGAGGAATGAGTGCAGGCGTTGCTGTTCCATCCACTCCATGGTCCGGATCTCCACCGTGATGCCACACGGGCACAGAGCATCCACCGTTGCCTGGGCGAACAGGGTGGGCGTCATACAGTTGGCCGGGGCATCGCTCAGCCGCCTGGCCAGATTCTGCGCCTCCGCCTTGAAGAGTCCACGCGTCCAGCTCTCCACGTCGGGAGAGTCGAACAGATTCAGCATGGGGATATTCGGCTTGGGTCTCTTGGACGAGGTGTCAATATAACGCCACACGGCGAGGGCAGCTCCCTCGGCCGCCTGCTCGGCATAGTCCATGTCATCGACAACGACTTCCGTGACACCGATCTCCTGCAGCGAACGGGCTCCAATGCCGGCCGCCACGCGGATATTCTCCATGCCCTCGTCGAGCATTTCCAGCTCATTGAAGCCAATGCCCTCTAGGCCGGCGCCCACCACCGCTAGGCTGTGGATGGGGGTTTAATAATTTTTTAGAATAATATATTAAGCTTTAACGGCGGATATTGTACATTAATCAGGGCATACTGTGGTTAAATCTGAGCTTTGTGCCTAAAACTGGTCATATCATGATTGAATAGCGCATAAAATAGCTCACTCCTTTTTTGGGTATACAAAATAGCGCTTATTGAGCGTATAACCGCGCATACTGTGCATTAAACAGCGAATATTGTGCTTAAAACAGCGCATATTGCGATTAGAACGGAGCCTTCTGTTCTTAAAACGGCAATTAAGTTTAGATTTTTTTGATAATAGTGCTGATGTGGATATAAGACCACCTAATAGGCTTAAAATTTTAAAAAGTCTGTTCATGACATATTGTGGAGATAACATCGCTTAGCTTTACAGAGATGTTGGTATAAAACAGGGCTCCGAAGCCGTTTTTACTACGACAGCCTAACAATCCCAAAGAAACACGAAGCGCTTACGGTGGAGTATAGAACGCTGTCGACCTTTGGTATAACGACACGGTTAGGACAAAAAATATGTGAAGTTTAAAGAAATTCAGGTAAAATATGTCGAAATTTGAATGACAATTATGAAATCTTCATAGCATTACCTTCGGTACTCGGGATCGATGTTGTTAAACACCTTGCCGCGTCCCAAGTGACCCGTGATCTTTGTTTCGCAAATCAACTCTTGCAGCTTGCCCTTGAGCTTGTCGTCGACCTTCTTTCCGCTGGGCGTCAGCCTGGGATCCCGGTCGCCCTCCTTTTGGTAAACGCCGACCACGAGACCCTTCACTGAGCGTTTCTCGCCGCAGGAGGAGACATGGCGAATACTGCTCACGAGCGGCACACGACTCTGGACGACCGTCTTCAGCAGGTTATTGGGCAGCTTGTTCATCTTGGGAGTGGTTCAGGACTTGAAAATTAACTTGAATATAAACCTGATGTATCCTTTCTGCTTTCCCTGTTTCGGACCGATTTAGATACGACTGCAATTTCGTGTGCCTCCAAAAGGTTTTTAAAGATTCGATATTTAGTGTTTTTCGGTGTCTAACAATGTCTAACAATGTCTAACAACAAAAAGTCAACAATATGTTAAGCACACAACAGAGAATTTTGATAAAAAAACAATTGTGTTTTTTTTCTGTATTTTTTTTTTCCAAAGCGGATAAGGCACACGACACTTTCGATGCTAGAAGTAAACTGAGGCTAGTCCCGAAACTGATTCAGTATGACATTTTTTCAGTTCGAAGTTTGGTTCACGGCATGCTTGGGTACTGGAAATCATATTATTTGTTTATATCATAAATTTGTTTCTAAGATCTCACGGGATTTAGTGCCAGTGGGACTTAAAAGTACTTATTCCTTAAAGAGGATTTAATTAGGGGCTGCAGTGGGCACAACAAGACTTGTAAGTATATAAGCTTTTCCTTTTAAAAAGCATAGATTTATAGATATTTCTATTAAAGCTGTCTAAGGGTTGATTAATCTAATTGAAACATAATTTAATTGGTAATTAATTAAACGAGGTTGGTCCATTCTATACAAATATTTTAAGGAATGCATTCACGGTTTCCAAACTCTTACTTTTAAGTTCAATTATTTCACCTCCAACTGAAAATGTTACCTTAACCTTTATCACGTTTCTTTGCTGTCTATCCATTTCCACCCATTATGTTAATAATCACCTTATTATTCAAGTGAGGAAAATAAATTCCACTGGCATCTGTTTTCTGAATTATGCTCGACCAGGCTGCGTAATTCAAGGCGAAACTGATGGAGTCTCGGAATGGTTTAAGCGGCTAATTAAACGCCAAACTCGCCACACAATTCGATTCATTTGAGCGGATTAATTTATGCAAATGCTGAGCGGTAATTATCTGGCTGATTAATGTAATGAAATGTATCCGAAATTGATAAACGTTTCGGTTTAAATGGCAACAAAGTTGATTAGTATTAACGCTGCTGCTGCCAAAATGAATTAACGCTTAAACTTTCTATTAATTGGATGAAATGTTAAGCTTTTTAGTTTGTTTCCTTAATTAGTTTTGACAAACATTTACTGAAAAAAGGTATTTTAATTTAAATTATATACAAAGAGACTTAAGATAATGTCCTGACTTCTGAGAAGCTATATATCCACTCCTAACCATGTTTAGCCATAACGAAACCCTCTTAGATCCTTTTAAAAGCACATAACTTAACCGACTTAGGCAGGACTTTAGGAAATCCCCCTCAAAAACTTTTCCTATAATCGAATAGGAGATGATTTTCAAAGCACTTTTGACGCCTTCTTGGAATCTTAAGCGATTCGCATAACTGTAACCCAAAACAAGGAGCTGTATCTGTATCTCTAAGCCTAAACAGCAACAACTACGGCACACACAGTTTTCTCACTTAAGTTTGAACGAACATTTGCCGTTGAGTTGGCATTTTGAAGAACTTTTCGGCTTTCGGGGCGAATCCGGAGGATACCGCTCCGTGCCGGAACCATGCCATAAAACCGTGTTGATGATGTCTGTCCGATGTGAGTGTGCGGCATCCTCTATATATACCAGTGTGTGTGTGTTAGTGTTGACAACATTTGTTGCCAACAATTTCATTACCGCCACATTTAAAGTTTTGCCAAGCACACATCGAAAATGAGACAGCAGAAGATACATAGCTCTGCAGATGCGGTCACTGAGCAAAAATATATTGTTAATAAATTAAGAAAGTAAATAAAATTGACAAAATAAAACTTATATAAAAATACAGGCAAAATTACCAAGGGTAAAGAAAGCCTGGAGCAAAACTGACTTCAAATTCGTGTTCGCAAAGTTTCAGTAAGGGAAATAGAATTTTCAGAGATCAGAGAAAAGTATTTAATATATTTAAAAATCCCTTATTTTCTATAAAATTAATGGATTATTTTCAGGGAAAGCCTTCATGATATGAGTACATATTTCCCCAGTTTTCCCCAGTGGCCCTGTACTATATATATCTGCGCGAAAAGTCGCGTTCAACTCTCGCTTATGACTTGGACCGGTCGGCACTCGGTGCTGTTTCTATTTGTACAGCCGTCAGCCAGGCCAGGCCATCCATCCAGCGACCCCTGAACTCACGCTTTGCCCTTTCCTATCCACTGGAGGGAGCCAGAGCTCGTTATAAATGGAAAACTTTTGCTGCTTTCTCAAGTGGTTTTTTTCTATACTATTTTTTTATATTTTTTTGCCGCACTGTTTTTGGTTGTTGCTTTCCAGCTAGCTTTTCAGTTCACATTTGATTCTGCAAAAGTTTTTGGCGCTTGTTTATTTTACTTTTTAATGAGAGAGACATGTCGGGATATCGAGATCGTATGTCCATGGTATTTGACGATTAGCCATGTGAAATGGTTTGGTCAAGTTCTGTGAAAGGAACAACTTTTCTGCCCCCATTTTTTGGAAGAAAGTTCCCGGAAAAGTTTTAAAAAGAGGGGCGAGGGGTCGGCGAATTTGTCAAGTGGCCATTTCTGTCGCTTCGAAGTGTCTGTGCAACAGTTGAACTGACATTCCACTTATAGCAACAAGAGGTGGCATGATTTCCATATACAGCAAATAGTTTTATATGTGAAAATCCACTGGCAATTGTATTTTGAAATACATTATTTAGAAAATTATTTTAATGTATTTTATCAGAAGGAGAGGGCACACAAGCGTCACAAGATGATGAGATTTTCATGATCAGATGGTGTACTTTATTAGAAAAGAGCGAAAGAAATTATAAGGAATTATTCAGACTCAACAAATCAACAATTATCGGGTAGAGAGGAAGATTAAAAGAAAGAAAAGGAGAATAAAATTTAAATATTATTTTATATTATTTATAATAAATGAATTTCCATTAGATAACCCTTAGACACATGTTTTATTTTCTGTGTACCTATCCACCCGTCTGCATAATATTGATTTCCCTAGCTGGGCATTTTATTCCACTTTTTTTTGCATGACTCCTGGCCAGGACTTATCCTCTTATCCTTGGACCCATTCTAGTCCTTTGGCCATCTTCAATCTCGTTCTCTAGTGGCTGACTGGATAACACACAGCTTGAGTGTTTTTAATTTCAACTTTCCTTTGCAATGCATCCGGATCCGGATTTCAATGGGGCGAGCAGCGGCTGGATATCAAAAGTCACTGAAGGACCCATCATCTGGCATTTGAACACTCCTCCTCGTCGTAGTCCCTTGTTTCTGCTGATGCTCTCATTTGTTTACCGTTTGAATGTGGAGCAATTTTTTTGTTTGCCATTTCATTGAAAGTTGCAATCAAATGATTGCAGTATATGTCAGTCGGTCCAATCGACCCGCATTTTATTCATTTCTAGTCCTCGTTTTTGTCCCCAATTTTGTGGTTCTTTTGCAACTGATTTTATTGGTATTGGTTGATTTTTTCATTCATTTCTCTTGGCCTTTGTTAGTTTTATTTAGGTAAATGACAAAAACAGGACATAGATTTTTTTATCTTTACTAATGGTTCGCCAATTCGTTATGCAGATGTAATTTAAGATTTTATATTGATTTATTTTAGATATATTTCCCCTAATAAAATTAGAGTTCATTGGGTTAGTTTCCTAATAGAACTGCAAATATGCAAACCGATTCACTTCCTCAAAAACTCCCTTTCTAAATGTTAATAAAAAAGTTAAACAAACTAGCTTTCTGGCTTACTAGCTTAGCCCAAATTTGCTAAAACCCCTTTCTCCTTTCAGCTTTGGCAAATAATAAATAATTGAGTTATTTGAGGAATGACGAGGGGGAAATTGGCAGAAACGAAATGTTCTCATCATTTAAATTGAAGGCAAATATGTAGTTGAACCTCCCCCTCTCTGATTTTCCATCAGCGTCAAATTGAAAACTTTTCCAGCTCTCGAAAGGTCCACAAAAAACAGAAAAAAGAGACGAGAAAATGGAGGCAGCAGCAGAAGCCAAGGCAAAATCCTGTCTAACGTGTGTGTGTTAGTCACAGTAAGCTGCAGCTTAGTGGGCCAAAAACGGATGAATTTTCACTCCCTTTTTTTTCACAGGCACTGACTGCAATCTAAAAGTCATCCAGCCTGTGGATGCATGTTCCTGATTTTTTAATTGGCGATTAAAGTTAATTGAAATTCATCATTAGGCTGATTGATTGTAAGGCAAAGGGAGCTCTCTCTCAGGCCAATGTTTTCCTTTCATTTCCGTAGCATTTATCAATTTGCACTGTTCTGGCATAAGCCGATTATGGCCAAGGCCGAAATGAAAGCCAGAAATATACCAGAGGCATTTCGTGCGACCACGAATAGCCTAAAGAAAAATGGTCCATGACGAAAATCTACTTGTCAGCAACTTATCAAATGGGGGAGAGTCTGAGGAGTCTGAGGAGAGGACCGCCGACCGACCGACCAGAGATTGAGTGGGACAAAAAATTACACTAATTAATTTAAAAAGCTCTGACAATCAGCATCTGTTTGTCTCGGGCACGGGCACGGGCACTTGGGGATGAATATATACATAATATGTGTCATCTGGCACTGAGATCTTGATAAAATATTTATTACAATTTGAAAGATAAACAAGTGATTTTTAAAAATGCATAAAAGAAGATTTAGCGTATTTTTTCGTAAGGTAATTGAATTGTTTAAAAGAGGATTATGGTAAAAGTTTATAAAGCAATTTATTTACTGATTTAGAGTCTTTTGGCTTTGTATCAGCTTACTCATATTTAGCTACGCTTAAAATAAGCGTTAAGTTGGTTTTTTCTCAATATATTTTCAGCATGGATGGGCCAAGAAATTCAAGGTCAGAGCCTGACAACGAAAACCGACAACAGAAACCTTCCCTAAATCAAAACAAAAATGTTAAGCGTATGTTTTGATATTGTTACCCAGAGCCATGGGTATTTCTTTTATAAAAACTTTGAAACCATGTGTAACAAACCCTTCTTTTTCTCAGTGCATACTCTATCAGTCTGTCTGACTATCTAATGGAAGCTGAAAAGTATGCAATATGTAAAACTTAGCTTCAGCGGGGAAGGCGGTCTGTCTTTTGGCAGTGCACTGAAAATATACGCTGACATTTATTAATGTTAACGCATCAACAACAATCGCTCCGCCTCTACCGCCAACGCCCCTCCCAATCGCGTGGGCGTGGCAGAAGCTACACAAGTGGAATTAAATACGCATTTGCCGTGTCAGCTTCCCGAGTGAGGCGAAAGCGTCATAAAAGTTTTGCGTAAGTCGGAGGCGAGGGGGTAAAGGGACTTAGCGAAGATAATAAAAATGTTAAGGTGCCGGGGCTTATTATAAAAATGACATTAAAGCGACAAAGGATCATCAGAGTCGGGATAATGCACAAAGAGAGAGAGTCTCAAGTTATTAAAGTGGATTCAAGAGGCAATTGGCAACGCCCCAGCTGCTATTCTCTCTCTACCTCCTCTAGCTAAGAATATCCTTTAAAGTGCCTAAATAAGGCGGAAAATGGCAATTATTTCCCTCGCATTTGGCCCCAGAAAAGCTGCATCAAGTCTTAGAGTAGATGGAACTTAAACGTTTCGCTGGTTAAGCACAAACTGAATGCTCATAATTGGGTAGATATTTTGAAGAGGGTTGGAAATATGTCAAGGGTGAGAGATCTTTCACGGAATTATGGATTGAATTGCCTCGGAATTCTGTAGAAAATTGGGATTAAAGTTGATGGAACTTTCTTAAGAAAGCAAATATAATAAAGTACATATGAGAGAAATAATCTAGCCTTGAAAAACATGCCAGTTTTGGTTAGATCATTATTATTTTTTTTAAATGTAATTATTTTTTGTCTGAAAATTTAGAAATTAACGGAAGTTTAAATATCTTAATATATTTTGTTTCCCCTTTACCTTGTTTTATTTTTGTAATTATTGTCCCTATAGATTTTACCTTTGACTTTATACTCTTTTGTGACTTCTGTAAGGAACCCAGACTCTGCAGGGAACATTCGAAATTTTATTTAAATTTCAATTTAACCTGAAGCAAACTTAATCCTTTAAAATTCCCATTATTTTCCATTCAACTTGCTCGTTTCACACCGTAAAAACTCTGGACATTTTGTCGTTTTTTGTGGCAAGGCTAAAACAATATTTCAACCTGTTCCTCGTTTTTTCTCACAGAAAATTAACCAAAAAAAAGTTGCACTTGGACGCGCTGCGGGGCTCCAGCTCTTAATCCCAATGCATGTTGATCCTGCTAACATAACTCATACGTATAATTTTATTTGTGGCCTTTTTGGGTTTTTCGGCGCCACTGGCAATTTGACGCGCAAATAACTAAATCAAAAAAGTGTAACAAAGGTTTACTCGCTTTCTTTCGTTTTATTTTTTGCGGTTATGAAAATAAAACATAACGAATGCAGGAAAGGCGGCAGCAGCAGCGCCCAAAAGTCTGCAATTGTTAAACTGTTATACGGCCACGCAAAGGTCCAAGACGGCAGCATCACAAAAAGAGTGCTACCAGTTAAAAGGTTAAGGCGCATGATCACAGAGCAAAAGTACAGAGAGAAAAATACAGGGGGATGTGCGACGAAGGCAGCAAAAAAGAAATAATAACAACAAAAGGGCCACGGGCTTAGGCCAAAAAAAGTAACAACAGCCTGACCTTCACCATTAGTGCAGTTTCTTTTTCTTTTTTTTTTAGCAAAAGCATTGATAAAAAATTTTTTAGTGTGTGCGTGTGTGCCACTTAGTGTGGGTACAACTGTGAGTGTGCCTGCGTATCTGCTTTTGTTGGGCTTAAATGTTTTTGCTAAATGGAGCATCGGCGGCAGTGGAAAGGACGTCATTGTGACGCCATTGATACGCGGAAGTGGAGCCACACGGCGCATACTTAATGGCTGCGTATGCGTGCACCTGAAGAAAAGAGTGTTAGATCATTTTTCGAAAGTAAAATTAAAGGAAAAGTATTTAGTTATGGGGAACAAGGCAATAATAATTATTTATGAAACCTTATGAACCCCTAGATCTCGGAGACTATAAGTTGCAAGCACACTAAATTTGTTATAATATTTGGCTACGCCTAATTTTTTCCTCAAAAATCATTAAATATAAGTTTGTAAGTTGATAACCAAATTTTCTGTATAAACAAATAATTATCTAATAAGAAGCCAATAAAATATTAGTATTATTTGACCCTTGACAATAGCCTTTGACTTAGTAATAATAATTTTTACAAGTGCCCCTGAGTGGGCCTGCAAAATTGATGCCAAACATCTAATGAGTTTGTTAACCCAAAAACGTTCGAATTGAAAGGCAATTCATCTCGCACACACACATAAATCGCATTCGAATCGCATTGAAATTTTTGCAGAACTTTTCGCATCGATTTGCCGATTTTCTTGTTGCGATTTGAATGCGACATTTAGGATGTGTTGGTTCAACAATTTTCGCTGTCATTCGTTTTGGCATCGCTGGAAATATGCTGGGCATGATTGATGATACGTCTGATTGAATGGGGTTTCGTCCTGGTCGTTGTCGTCGTCGAAGTGCCTGATAGATTGTATTTCATGCCATCCATGCGAAGGACTTGCAGCAGGTGGCAGGAACGATGACGGCGGTTGCCAGGACGCAAGTATCCTTCACTAAGCGGATTTTCAGCCAGGACCCAGAGTAGCAACAAAAGGAGTTTTTCGGTTTTTTGCATGTGGTCTGCGTGTGCGGAAACTTTACTGTGTTTTTCAGAAGAGAAAGAACTTAAGTAGGATTTTTCCATTCTCCCCATTTTTTTTTGTAATGCTCAGGCAAAAAGAGAAGCATTTAATCAAGTTTATGTGGAATAAATTAATCGTATATATGCTTTCGTTGAAATAATGGCTCCGACGATGCCATTAGGCTTATTAGAAAAGAGAGAGAGAAAAGAGGGAAACGGTAGAAGAGAAGAAGCTCCCAAAGAAGTCAATGCGATTAAGATGGATGATGGCCCCAAAAAGTGGAGGCCATAAGTACGAAAATTATGAATGAGAAAATAAATGGGGAAATTGGGCATAGAAAAGGGTTGAAAATAAATTATAAATCAATGAATTTTAAGTGAGGCGAAAGGGCAAATATTTCTTTAAGTGATTAAATTTGTTTTCTATTTGAATTAAATATTTGTTTTATATATTAAAGAGGTTATCTTAAAAAAATACCATTTGCAACCGCAAACCATAAATCAGAACATCAAATCTCAATTATATACATAAATTCCAGCAGAAATACCCACAAACTGTTGGCTTTTCGAATCACAAAAATATGTCTTGTCCACAATCTACAAATTCCTTGTCTATTTTATTGAAATTCTGTGGGGAAACTCATGCAAAAGTAGTTGCTTCGAGGAACAGATGAAAAATATATGTATATAATTTTGCATAATGTCCGAAATAAACTTCACAAGTCTTGTGCACCCGAAGAAATACATAAAAAATGCTGCTCCCAAGTATGCAGAAAATAACAAAACATATGCCAACCAACCATCCACCCACACATTGTGGGTTCTCATGTAAATAACTGCAAATGGAGCTGTTGAGAAATAGTTGACAATAAAGTTTTCCTGTTTAGTTGTTGGTTGGCTAAGCAAGTCAAGGTTTTGAATTTTTTTTTTAAGTAATTGCTGTTTATGCCAAATTTTTGTGCAAGTTTTCCTTTGTTGGTCGATAATATATATAGTGTGTGTGTGGGTGTAACACACGTCCCCTGATTTATGGCTCCAAAAAATTAGCAAAGCTCGTTGTCAAAAAATAAAGAACTGTGGAAACTAAACTTTTATTTTGTGTGCCATTTGCTCATTGTTCACATTTCTGTTGATGTTCATTTTCGTGTGGATTTTTGGGAGCTTTTTAAATTCCCGCTTTCTTTGTATTTCTTTTGACAGTTTTATTTTTATATTTTCGGTGGAAAGCGAATGAATGGTCGACTCGGGTGGACTGTTTAATTGTTGTCCCTTTCATTGTGTGCCTTCAGCTTTTTTTTTTGCGAAAAGTTTGACATTTCCATTATTTGAAAATGACAATGTTAAGTTGTATTTTTATCTTATAAAAGAATTGGTAGTTTGAGGTATTTTAACGAGGTGTAGAGAGAGTTTGTTAAAATATTTAATTCCTTATTTCTAAAAGAGTAGCTGTTTTAATTCATAAATTTTTATAAAAAAAAGTTATCCTTGTTGTATAAGAAAGGAGCATCCTAGATGGAAATGAAGTATTTTGCAAACAACTAAAACTGCTGGTGCCTGAAGTGGAAAGTCTCATATTTTCTTCTCGCTTTTCATCTTTTATCCTGCGGATGATGACGGAAGTCCCAAAGTGACAGACAATTTTAGCGTTAACAAGAATAACAGCGCCAGACTGGCAGATGGAGTTGATGGAAACTTTAGCCACATGTGCACAAATATTTCTTTTTATTCCAGCCAGTCGAGCGCTTCTTAGCCCGGCATAATAATGAATTACGTACACCGGGAAACTAGAGGAATCCGGAATGGGATCCTGCAATCCCTGCCATCATCATCATCAGCAGCAGCATCAGTAGCATCAGGCTGCTACCTATGAAAACGCTCTGAGCACTCGCTTAGTTTCCTCGCCACGCTTTGTTGGCTGCAACAATTTTACAATTGACTGTTTCCACTGTTTTTTTCAAAAAGAATGGGTGAGAGGGGTAGGGTAAGGGAGTTGCAAGAGAAAAATGGGCGGGTAAATGGAAGGAAAATGGGTGGGTTCGTAAAACGCTCGACTTGTTTTACGCATTATTTACTTAGTTGGGATGCTGTGCCTCACGGTCCCCCTAGTACGTGTGCACGTGTTTGTATAGGTGCACTGAAATAAAAACTGTTGCTCTAAATAGATGTTTAATTTTATTTTAACATTACGTTATACATGAGGTTTCACATTAATAGGTTAAACATTGGGTTTAACATTAGGTTTTATGTTATGTTTAACATTGTCCCTCCGTCTGTCCGTCCGTCCGTTTGAACACCTAGATCTCAGAGACTATAAGAGCTAGCGTAACCAAATTTTGGGACAACCCGTCCAACAATCTGTAAGGCTTAATGCAGATTAAATTTATTTTAAAATTATGCCACGCCTAAATCCAATCACAGAAATAATACAAAACGCGTGCTCAAAGCTGTAATCCTTAAAATAAAATGTTAAAAAATAGAAACAAAATCATTTGCAGCTTGGAGTTCTTTTCCCTTTTCTCCAAAATATATTCCAGTTTTTATACTACATTTATTCCTTGTGTATTTGTGCGTGTGTACCCCATGTAAATCTCTGTCTGTGTGCGTGTGTTCGTTCAGTCCGTGGGGGATAGGGGCGTGGCAAATGAACTAGCATTAAAGTAACTTTGCGGCAAGCAGCAAAACGTTTGGTTACAATTAATTTCGTACTCCGCCATGAAGGGGGGAATGTCGGTAAGGCTGCCTGGCCAGAGATGCGGGTAGTCTAAATAAGAGCGCAAGAGGGTGGGTCTAATGGCCAGCCACGGGGTGAGCTCTCTTTAATGGCAGCAATTTTAAACGAGAACCGGCCCTGGAGTGCCGTAGCTGTAAAAGTATTTTGCGGGTATTTCCTACAAAGCAGATGAAGGGTAAGAGCAGATCAAAATTCCCCGGAGAGGCGGTCGGACGGACCATCAACAAAAGAATTCCGCCAAAAACATAACACAGCTAACGACGGCGAAATTACACGAATATCAAATCAAAATTATCTACCTGCCGGGAGATTTTTAAATGCCGGGCACATAAAGACCAAAAATGGGGCAATAAAAATGCGTCTTAAATGCGTTTGGGAAACGCGTAATGTGCCAAGGAAATTTCCAAGATAAATGTAACTTGATATCTGAAGTCGTTCCCCGCACAATGTCATCTTTATGTATTCTTCTCTGATATTTAATACCCAGAACTTACTTGATCGGATTGTTTGCGATACGCAGAGACAAAATTCCCCTGATGTTTGTCCAAATTACTTGTGGTAAAAGCAGAAGAAAACTCACAAAAACACACGCACACTCTTCTTTTGGCACAAGATGATGCTAAACGACAGGCGGCTTATGCAACATTTATTTGATATTGTGTTAAATATTTAACGCAGGACACGATAAAACACTTTTCCCTCATTAATCTAACGCACACACAAGAGGAGCAACTGCTAATTGAAGCCGGCACAACGGGCACAAAAGGACACACACACCGTCCTCGAAGGACGTAAGCCCCAAGCCTTTAGGCGATGATTGATACGGATAGCCCACGGAATTTCGAAGGGATCTTTGAGGTTTCCCAGTTCTTGTATTATTTTTTGTATATTTATTTTTATACGAAAACTACGCGGCTTTCCAAGCGATCCGAAAAGTGGGCGATGAGCAAAAGTTTTTGCCGTCCACACGTTAGCACTTTCGAAGGGAGACTGAACGACAAAACGCCTGTAAGTATGCAGCAGCCACTGAGTATAACACTTTGCTGCCATATAACACTTTTTCGGGTGCGTAAGAGAGCTAAAAGTGAGAGAAAAAATGGTGGAAAAGCAGTAGCAACAACAGCGGCTCTTTAGGATTACATTACCTGGCTGGAAGCCGAAAATAAAATTTGGTTTAATGGACGGAGGCTAGTACGACCTTGATGTGTTCAGGGCATCATCAGCATAAACTTGGCCAACTATTTAACCACCAAAAACATATGTGTGTGTTAAACCAAATCGCAAAAATAGTGCCCAGAAAAACACTTTTGCCGAAATTGCCCAAGCGGAGTTCGCACAATTTATTTTTATTGGCGGACCCAGAGAAGTTTATGGCTGGCAACGATTATGATTATTTACTCAGCCCGCTTGGGCGTTTGGTTACATAATTAGGCCATTAAATATAAGTGCCTGTATCTGTGATTTTCTCCGCAACATCACAAATCGATCAAGATGGTAAACAAATTCCGCCTCTGACAACGAAGGATTCCAATTTTAAATGGAACTGGCACAGAAACGGCCATCAAGAAAATGTATTTCAATCGCAAACTTTTTTCGTTGCTGGCCGGAAAACGTAATTGAATTTTTATTGACATTCTAGCGGAAACGGAAGCGGGAGGTGAGGACAGCTTTGTCACTTGAGCGACAGACAGTGAGAGAGTTGGCTGCTGAAAATAAAGCGCAACTATTTTGCACAAAATGACCGGAGACTGAGACCAAGACGGAGGTAAAGTGGAAGTCAGGAAAGTACACAAACCAAAGACTAAGGAAAAGCTAAGAAAAATAAAGATACTTAAAATTAATTTCGTTTTTTTAAGGCGTCCTTAAAGGGGGATTTGGTCCGGGATTGCCAAGAATAACCTAATTAGGGTTGACTTAAAGCAGCCTAGAGGAGAGTTTCGAGTAGATTAATCTGGCGTAGGGCCAAAGGGGGAATTTTTTTAAATAGATATCTAAAAGGGGAAAAATTTAAGAAAAGGGGGAAGGAATGAAGTCTATAAACAAGGGATATGGGTTATATTGTATATTATTTATTGTTTGTAAAGAAATAGCTCCTGAAATGAGTTCAATTTCATTAAGTTTTTGCCTTCTGTAAATCTTTTAAATTTACTCTTAAAATTAAACTAAATTTCTAGGTTTAAGAACCATTTGGGAAAATCACTTTATTTTATTATTTTCAAACTTTATCGAAAAGATTACTTATCATTCATCAGGTCGACTTCACATTAAAACCTAAATTTTTCCAGAATAAAATGTATAATACACTAATTTACCTTTCATTGATCATTGCATTCCCATTTATAAACCTAATTTATTTGTGTAATTGATTCGTTTCTGGCTAATTACCCAACCAACTTAATAAACACGTCAAAAACACACTTCACCGCATGTTTATGGCCATAATTGTTATTCTATATTTCTAATTACGCACCAATCTGAAGCGTAAAATCTGTTTGCCAATTAAACAACGTCCCGAGTGATACTTTGTCATGGCTATCTGGTGCTATCCCCACAATATGCAACTATTATCATTTAGTGCCCCCAAAGCGATTTGCTCATTACCAGGAGCAGAGTCCCGTCCTCACCCTCGCCCGTGTCCCTTTTCAACGTCTCTGGCTGGTCATTAAATTATTTTATATGGCACATTAAAAGTGAACGTTCTCTTTACTGTATATATATAGTGTATAGTGTGTGCAATGCATTTGCGGAGGGTCATAAGCCAACAGGGGGGTTGTCCCTAGTGTCCGAGTGGCAGCTTCATCTGCGGCAGGTTCTATTTGCTATTATTATCATAGTGCTCTTGAGCTGTTATTATTGCCATGAGTGTGTGTGTTCCCGCCTCGGCTTCTAAGCAATTATTTAAAGCACGGGACAGGAGAGAGAAATGGAGATATGCCACCACTTTCTCTTTCTCTTTCTCCAGGAGGGGATCGCATACGTACGTAGCTGAGATTTCAATTTAAAAACCAGGCCAAGCTCGGTGGACAAAAGGGAAAATGGGCCTGGCGCACACACACATGCGACCACAAGTTTATATTTTTTGCCAGCACAGCAGGCTTTCTCAGGCACTAAGGAAAAATTTTATTCAAATTAAGAGCTTAATTTTTGTTGATCAAATTTTTATTTAACAATTATTAATCATAATAATCATATTCATAAAATGTTTGATAAACTAAAAAATGTCTGTTATAAGCCTCTATCTCGACTCCTTTGCCTCTTGATATTTTCCTCACCCTCTCTCTTAGCCTTCTGATATTTTGTAAGTAAAAGGTTAGCTTGGCGTACAGCATCTGCAACGAAATAAAAAGGAATTTATTAATAGTTTTCTCCCAGTGCACCGACATGCACCTCTGTGAGATGAAGTTCTCGCTTCGGCTGGCTGATTGTGTTGCCATTGTGTGTGGCGACGAGAGATGCGATGCTCACATATTTATTTACAATTTAAATGCAGAAGCCCTCTGCTGCCTTTCAATTCGCACCTGTCACCACTTTTATTTGGCTTTAATTGCCGCAATCAATTGGCGTCAAACCAAAGGTTAAATGCTTAATTCATTACCAGAGTTTTGCAGGCTATTTCTCACGATACATCGGAGTCCGTCAAAAAGAGACGAGTCCTCGGTGCGGAGCTTTAAGAGTTCTGGTTTTAGATCCTCTGAATCCTCTGGAATCGGGGGTAAAGATCTCTCTCCGGGCCACTCAAAGTGAGTTGAATCAATGCCGTTTATGACGTTATGCCACTCCAGTTTTCGACGAATAGCCTGGACAACGAGCTGCTGTTTTTGGCAGTCTTGATCGGCCATGTTTTCGCCCTCCTTAATGCCCAGAACATCGTCCATATTTTTATAGGGATTGCTTGACTCGTACTCCTGATTCTTCTTAAGATCCTCATTTAATTTTCTCTCAATTTGATCCATTTTGTCTTGTAATTGGCCAAGGAGTCGTGTCAGGTTATAGTGTGTTATTAAACACTCTAAAATTGTTGCAGTTTGTGCATCCGACTGTCTAATATAACTATCGCACTCCTGTTTAGACATCTTGGACTTTACAGTCCACTGCACTGTGTCTCTGAAAGCCACAAGCTGGAGCAGCCCGAGAACTAGCCACATCTTCGAGCCAAAGTGGAGAGCCAACTAACTAAATGTGCCTTATCAAACGAACGTCGAACTTGCGGCTGGCATCAGTTTCTTGTTAATTGATTTTATACAGAGAACCGGGCAAATTAAATGTATACGAGCGATGGATGCTGTGCCAACTTTGAAAACAGCGCCATAAATTTTCAGTTGGCACTTGTGGGGCGGCACTGGCAGCGGCTGCAAACTTTCGTGGAAAACTTGCAGCTCATCCGGCATCCGCTTCCTTTGTGGCCTCATTTGCTGCCAACAGCGCGGGCCGCCATAAATAATCCATACAAATTAACGCAGCCATCGTGCACGAGATGAAAAAACCCCAAGCCCCGAAATCCTAAAACCGAAAACCGAAACGCGATGCTCCAACAGAAAACCCACAAAATGTATAACAGTTTAATCGACACCAGTCTGCCCGGAAAAAATGAAACCCCACAAAAAGGAGCTAAGGAAAAAATATAACTTTCCGTATAAAAAATAGAGCTTAAGCTCTTAGCGGCAGCAGCAGCAGCCCCCTTCAACCATTTTGGGAGCTTCTTCGCTTGGTAAGCAAAATTTATTGTTTGCGGAAGTTGTCTTTAATGGCGCTTGAGCGGCCACACCCACCGCGAACCACCATCCATGGCAGACCATGGCAGCTGCTGCACCCTCTCCTTCCTGGATCCAGTTGTGGAGTCCGCATTTAGTTGACCTTCAGCTGCAAATAATTTCAACTCATTGAGCTTAATGTCCTGTGCCTAAGGGGCGTGCCGGGGCCATTTGTAGAGTCTCTGGTTATTTTCTGGCACGTGGGTACAGTGCGTTTCACAACGAGGCTTGTTTAGAAATAAATATATTAAGCATTTAAAAATATTATTTCATAAAAAAAAAAGTCTTTCATTTAAGCAATTCTAGAACCTGAAAACTATTTTTACATCTTTCTCTACAAAGAACTTATATTTTAGGCTCCCACCTTATATAAGCCTTATCTGGCCACGTGTTCTCGCTCAATAATCGTATGATTTATGGCTGGCATTGGTCAGAGAAGTCCTTTCCTTGCCTTTTCTTGGCTCATAAATATATTTTGTCTGTATAAATTTGTTTTTTCCCTTCTTATTTTTTCATTCTCTTGTTTGCAACTTATATTTTTTTTGTCGTTCAAGCTTGAAAATTGTATTTTGATATGCAATATTGGGCCCTTTTCACAACACTAATGCGTTTATAAAGTGTTAACACTGCGTATGCGTAATATTTAATGGCAGCCTGTGCAAGATGGCTGGCTTCCTTCTATCCCAACGCCCTTAGTTTATATATGTATATGTGATTTGATTTATGCTTATGAAAAAGTGTGCCACGCCCTATTTTATGGCTTGGAGACGATGGGGTAATAAAAATTTCAAGCTCTCTCGAGCATTTTGAGTTGAGTTCCTGCGAATCCGGTCGTATAATTTAATTGCTGCGATGATTGCCGGAGAATTAGCGCAGATCGGAGATAAATACGACATTAAAGTCAAAGACAGGGCATGGGGCAGACGCTTTATGACAAATTTATTTCACACTATTTGATGTTAAATCCGATTTCCAATTACCGAGAGGAAAAACAAAAACTTGAGGGTTAAAAGATGATGAAAACTAATGGTTTGAAGTGAATTTAAATGGTTCTCCATTAGGAAGAATCTTGAAAACTTAATGGGTTTGCCGTTTGCTTAATAAAATATTTAATTTATTAGGATTTCAATACTAAACTGGCTTTAAATTAATGATTAAAAGTTACTTGTAGTATTAATTCGCTTTGAAAAGTCTTTAAAACAAAATGTTTTCTTTTGCTTAATAAAATATTCATTAATCAAGATTTATGTACTCCAATATCCTTAAAGGAATGATTTAAAGTGAATTAAAGTAGTTATTTCCACAGAAACAAATCGAAATTCTTATTTAATGAGCTTCCCTTTGACTTAATAAATAATTAATTTACCATTTAAGATATTTAACTACTACACTTTCCTTTGGAACTTTCTCATTTCATTAGTCACTTTATTTAAAGTCATTAAAGAATGTCCTTTATTCCTTTTGCAGTCAAAACAAGATTAAATTTTCATTTGGGGCAAATATTTAAGCTACCTCTAAGCGCCGCCCATTTCCCTCCATATTGCTAGGCCAATAATTTATGCTAATTCACTTGACTTCCATGCCCGGGCAGACGGCAGGCCACAAATACAAAAAAAAATCCCAATGACAATGGCAATGACTTCCTGTAAGCGAGACTTACGTACAAATACATCTAGCTGGCTGTAAAAAGGGAAATCGAGCCGGCATGTAATTTAGCCAATTGCACAAAAGTGGCCAACTAATTGCCTGGGGACCGAGACAGAGAGAGCAGGAAATAAATTTGCATTTTGGTTAAACCGCACTTGAATATGCAATTCGCATGTGTGTCAGCTTCGTAACATTATCAAATAATATGAAGCTCGTAGTGAAACATAATTTATTTAAAGCAAACAACGTGCTGACGAAAAGTAAAAGTTGGACAAGGATAAACTGTGGAAATGCAAACAGAATCACAGCGGGTGTTCGTCCATATATGTGTTTTCTTTAAAACAGTTGCTGACATCTTAATGGTAACTCTTGTGAAAAAAATAATATTATTATAAGAGTTTTGCAAGTATTTGAATTTTTCCATTTAATAAAATAAGAAAATTGCATAATATTTGTAATATAAATAAACTATTGTCTCACTTCAGCTATATGGTAACGACCTTAGCTGTCTGGTGCGTGCGCTTTCCATTTGCTTTTCTCATTATTATGCTCAACACTTAGTTGGCAATATTTTTTTTCCAGACCGACGTCACCACGCCCACGACCTTCACACTGGGGCGAAGGCAAACAAGAAATGGGTGGCATCGCGTCCAACGCCCCTTTTTAGCCCCTCAATCTTCTTTAACAGAATGAGTAGACTAAGCGTTTTGTCTACTTCTGCTCTGCATCCGTTTCTGTTACCCGTTTTATCTTGTTGTTCATTTTTATTTTGCTTATTTTTATATTTTTTCCATACTCTTCAATAGGAGAGTTGCAAGGGTATACTCGAACTTTAGGTATAATATATAAACCCTAAGTAGCAATTCTGATCTTATTAATAAAATGTCCTTATCGAAAATGAATGAAGTCTAAAATATACGGATTTAAATCAATTAAAAAGACGCCTAAAATCAGGCAATAAAATATTTAAGGTCTTACAATTTAAGATATTAATTTAATTAATGAGAAAATACTAAAGAAAATAATTTATTTTAAAATTATTGGGATTTCAATGACAAAACCTTCAAAAACCCAATAAGTAGGAGCCACTTTTTGCCTACTAAAGACTCGGTATTGTATTGTCGTTTCTTTTATTTTGTGTATATTTCTTCTTTTTTTTTGGCTTCATAGTCACTTAAGGATTCATGGAGCAGCTGTAGCCGCCGGCAATCAGGCAGCACCTTGTTCATGTAGTCAGTCAGTCAGTGGGTTGAGTGAGAGTGGGTGCAACGGTGGTTGGGATAGATCCAGGGGATTCCGTGGGGGTTCCCTCCGCTGAGTGGGTCTGTCAGACGCCCCTGGGCATGCCCTGAATTTTAAAACAGTCAGTAGCAGCGGCAGCAGCATCAGCCTTGAGACAAAGCTGTTCCCTGCGGTTCTTAGTCAGGCCACGAAAAAAAAAACCTTCGTGTTTATCCATCCCATCATGCGCGTATTTATTCGCAGTGATTTTATTTTAATTTCATTAAAATGATGTGACAGAACTTAATTGGTTTCCATTGTGAACGAGGGACAGCCGGCTGGCGGCAGGAGATTATATCGATTTAAATGATGAGGACAATAAACTGCCGGCAAAGATAGCGACAATCTGGGCCGGGTTTTTGTGGGCGATAAAGTAAAATGTCGTTTAAAGTTCTCCCTTTCGAGAAGACAAAAGGAGATAAATTCCATTAAACAATCGGTTTCCATTTGACAAAAGTTTATGAATTCATTTATAAATTCAACTGTGCGAGTTGTATTTTCGATTATGTTCTGTCAACAAACGAGCGCCCATTTCAGTAAACCAAATGCATTTTCCATTAGCATATTTAATTTTTCAATTATGTATCGCCCGGGCGCCACTCTCTCTCTGCTATTTTTTTGCTCTTGTAATTAGCATAGACTCTCGTTGGCAGTGCATTATAAACAGTTAACCGTAATCTAGGATATACACGTCCTTTTGGCCAAGGTCTCGCCCCTCCACGTGCTACTACATTCAAATTGAGTTGCATAACTTGCACTGAGGTGAGCCACTCTCTCCCTAGTGAAGTCATTCAAATGCAAATTCCACTTACACACAGACGCACACACACACCGAGCGGGCACCGAATAGAAATCCTTGCTAAGGACAAGCTGAAATGTCAGCCACACAGTCGTCATCCGATACGTAGGTGGGCGTGACCCTATTCGAAATTATGTCCACCACCTGGCTCCTTTGTAGGGACCAAAATAATTAACAATAATGCGGTCAATTCGGGGGCGACACCTGATCGTAAATTTAGAGGAAGGAAGCGGAGAGTTGGTCTTAGGAATTGGGGATGTATCTGGAGGGTTGTGGACTAGAAAGTAATAGTAAAATCTTAAATATATTAAAGCAAAGTAAAATATAGTACAAAAAAAATATAATTAACACTGAATTTGGTACCTCAAACATTTTATTTCATACTTTTTGTCAGCTTTTAAGAAGATTTCAAACCTCTTGTGCTATATTTTTTATAATACTAATAATTTCAGTTATAAAAAAATATCAAAAACTCAAATAAAACGAAGACTCCATTTCAGAAATTTTTATCGGTAAAACTATTAAAATAAAGAGGTTTTCTTCTCGTTTTTCCTTCATTTTTCTTTCGAATAAATTGTGGAAACAGATAGCCCAGAGGAAGCTGAACATTAGAGCCCCCATCATGGTCCAAAGAGCGTATTGTCGTCCCGCTGCTCATCGCAATGCCAACAGTCATGTGTGTTTAAAGAGCCGCCGCTCCAACGCCCATCATTCCATTTAGATGTAAATTACCGACTTGGAAAACGCGGACTGAAAATGGGAAATAAAAGGAAATAAGCAACAAGCAAACACAGTGAGAGATAGAGATAGAGAGAGAGAGGGAAAGCAGAAGTGTTGGTCCTTCCTCTTTTTGCTCTCCATTGTTTGACTTGGGTCCTCTGGACGTTTGTTTAGGACACAGGACAGAGGACACAGGACACTTTAACCCATATTAGCTCAGCACAGAAACCGAAAAACTTAGCATACATTTAGGCCAGCTGTTTGGCCCGGACTTTAAGCCAGCAGCGGAATGGCAAATACATACAATTTCGTTCATTGCAATGTCAGGCCAAAGATGCGGATGCGACTGCAGATGTAGATGCAGATACAAGTCCTGTGGGTATGAGCCAGGATACCAAGATAATGAGCCTGCAATCAGCATTTGCCACAAATGCTGAACGCTGACACACTGACAAAAGTGTTAGTTAATATTTGGGAAAAGTGTTTAGAAAAGGGAAATCAAACGTTTTTGAAGAAAAGTGTATAAATTTAAATTTATATTTATTACGGATTTTATATAACATCATACTTTTATTATTTTATTTATTACATAAATCAAGCGATTATAAAAATCGAGGCATTTCAATATTTCAGGAAACTAACATAACCAACCAAATAAATAAAATTTGTGTCTAAAAGTAGGCCACAAAATGTTAATTAAATAAATGTAACAGAATTTGGTTCCTACAATATTTTGTAGCTTACTCTTAGGCAGAAAATTTATGTTTTCGAATATAGAGAATATTGAAAAGGAAAGAGTTAAATTAATCTAATTTAAATGGAAACCTTTATTTTATTGCCCCAAAGTATGTTACAAAATCTTGTTTCTAGGAATTTGGTTCCTACAAGTTATTGTTGCATAGTTTTTGGCAGAAAATTAATGTTTTCAAATATAAATTGGAATTTTTCGATACTTTCTCACGAATATTTTTATTTTTCCAGTGCAAATCTACTCGCTACACTTACACTGTCCTTGCAGCATCGTCGTCAGCTGCACTTGCGCTTCCTGTTCCTGCTTCCGACTGGTTTTGCATCTTGCAGTGTGTCTGCTTTCTGGCTGTCTGACTTTTGGCCGCAGCTCCCAGCTCCCAGCTCCCAGATCGCTCCATTCGGTACGTGCTGTGCATCGCAGGGTTATGCCATTGCCATGCCATTTCGTACATAAATTAATGCAGTCGTAATACAATACTCACAGACACTCTCACAGACAATGACGGACATACACACACACGCGCTTCTTTCGGGGCCAACGAAATGCTGCAGTGTAATTTCTCTTTTGGCGTTATTAAATAGAAATTTCTGTTCCATGACTTGTCTCTGCCAAAGTTTCCTTTCATTCTTCCTGTATTATTTCCCCCGTTTCATTTCTTCCCTCTTTCTATTTTTTTGGCAAATGTATGCACTGCAGATTTCTGGCTTATCTTGTGGGACTTTTGTCTGGTTTAAGGTTTCCCCCAAAAACTTGGCCAAATGAAAAGTTCGGCAACAAAACTCACAAATGATATGCTATTAGTGGGTACAGATTATGGCTAAACGCTTCGACCGAACAGAAAACAAAACTTAAAGCTAAGAGCAAACTTTAAGAGTCGTAGAAGTCAAACATTGCTGTCCATTCAACCGTGTAAAATCAATTTTAATTTTTCTTTGGCATTCTTGTGCGCACCCAAAGCAAAAAAAAAGAAGAAAAATAAAAACAAAAATATTCTTTTGGCAAGTCACTTGGCAGGCTCGTAAAAGGCCAAAAATGGTCGTAAAATTTAACGCAAGTAAGAGGCTGGAGAGGCTGCCTATAATGGCCGAAATGTGCTCAATCCGTATAACAGTATAACAGAGAGAAAGGTGGAAAAAGGTGCCAAGGAAATACTGTGAGGAATTGAAAATTCATTAAGCAGGAGGACTCGGTCTCGACTAATTAAACAGATTTATTGATAAAGTTTCGACACAAAGAATATATTGAATATTCAATGATAATTGTGAATGGCTTTTTTTCAGCCCAGCAAAAGGAAGGTGAAACCCGCTTTTTACCTGACTCAATTGGCTGACAGCCTTTTTCGGACCGGCTCACAAATGCTTGGCAACATAATTCAATTGGATTGCCAAAGGACTTTGAGCCAAGGATATTTTGATAGCCCCATGTGTGTGTGCGCTTAGGTGCTTGTTTTTCTCGTGTTTCCTTGTTTTTTTGCCTTTTTTGGGATATTTTCCCTTTGGACTTATCCCGGGTGAATGGGATCAAGTTGTCGGTGCATTTGATTTGGGTTTTCCGGGCGGATAAGAAACGAGCTTATCAACGTGTTAAGCCTGTTGTTTCCTTTCCTTTTTTTCTCTCTTATTACACCCTGAAAAAAAAACACTCTCAGGCGTGAATATTTTTGATATTTTTGTGTTTATTCATCGAGGAAGTGGGGCTGCCGCAGCCCATAGCCTCATTATAAGCTTAATCAAACTCAATTATGTCACACACTCTGACAAATTTCTATTTTCCTCTCCCATGTCAGAGAATTTCAATTTGCCAGCAAAAAAGAATAATAATGGACTCAAAAACTGAACTCAGCCATAAAAACAAATGGGATTTTGCGGGTGGCGCGTCATATAAATCAAAAATAAAATGAAAATCCCATAGTTGCTGGCACTATTAAAATACGAGACTAAATGCAATCAGTGTGTTGGCATAGAATTACATAATCCATTGGCGTATAATTGAAAATTTAATTTTAGCAAACCATGAGATTTTCACCGAGGGGGTTCATAATAAATTGTTATGCGGCAGGAAATTGGGTCTACACACATTTATGTGTGACATATTCGTATATGTAATTTCAATTCATTGGGAAAACCAATAAAAGCTAAGATAATGTCTGAATTGGCTTTGTGTGTCACAAGCTGGTTAGCATTAAATATTTCGCATGGCAATGCATTTAACTAAATGTCATGGATTATTTACAAAATTCAGTGAAATGAGGAAATTAATTAAAATAGCTAAAGATGTATATTTTGATGTGGTAAATTCTCGCTGCATAAAATAAATATTATATATAGATTTTTTAATAAAGTTATAGATGCTTACTATGTTTAAAAAATAAATCTCAGAGTTTATTTTTAAGGAATAATGCATTTATATATTTAAGCCGCAAAATAAATTGTAACTTAGTTTTGTGTCAGGTTTATTATTTTTGTTGCATACTTTTAGATGCCATTTAATTGTTTTTGTACACACAGTGATTTTTGAATGGGCGGCCCTGTCTAGATATGCCTCAGGGATTTTGATATAAATTTTAAACCAATTAAAAAATATCCTTAGATTTACATTTCATTAATTTTCAAAATGTTTTACATAAATAAGCTACCACTAAACACTACTACTACTAGAAAGTGTGCTCTGAATAGTTATTTTTTGAAAATTCATAGCTAAAAAAATATAAAAATGCTGTTATTTCATTTCAAAGAAAACCCACACGAATATAATTACCTCAAGTCCAAATCCTTTACCACTTCAAACCAAAAAAAAAGGCACAGAAATCCCTTTCTTTCATTTATTTGCTTTTGTTAATGCTTTTCTCAGTTCTCCCTTTACCCTTGGCCTCCAAAAAATACAACTCGGCAGACTTCGCCCTGCACTTTGATTACCAACGCTACCGAGCTGGCTTGTTGCCTTGACTTTTGGCCACCGTCGACGCCGTCATTCTGTTTTTCATTTACGTCTTTGAATTGAATCAAGTTTGCCTCGTTTCCGGTGCGCGCGAATCACTTTTTTTCCATTTCATTCTCTATTTTTTTTTTAATTTTTTTTAGGTTTCTTTGGCTGCAGCCCTGCAGCCAAGTTTTTTCCGCCGGAAAACACAACATCCGCTTTTTATAAATTCTCAATTGTGCGCGAAAAGGCAGCACAAAGGGCGGCGGCAACAGAAAAATTCAAGGAGTGGTCACAAAAAAAAAAAAAAAAGAGAAGAGAAGTGACAATTGCGTTCTAGCAGAGCCATTTTCACGATTGTTGCTCCATTTTCGTTGATTTCTCGGATCGCTGATGTCGCCTTTTTGCCCACGAGGCTCGAACAGGTGACAATCTGACAGTTGGCAGTCATTTTAAGTGGATTTTCCGTGACAGGCTATGCGTGTGTGTGGTGTGCGGCAGTCTGTCTGTTTTCCTTCGCTTCTAAGTGCTCGCTGAAAAGTGTGCTAGGAATCGCAATATGCTGCTCGGCTGCCTAAGATTGATGGAATTATGGAGATAGAGGCACTTGAAATATGATAAAAATATTCCACGTTTTCAGCTTTATTCGATTTTAAAATATTTGCTTTGCCCAGAAAAATGTTAGTTTTTTCCACGGACTGAGAGGGGATGTTTACTCCACCCTTTACCCATTATGTACATGTAATTGTTAGTCTAACATTATTTTAATTAAATTGACTGCAATTTGTTTTTATCCCATTTTTGTGGCTTGCAATCAGGATTTAATGAAAGTAATTAAAAGCAAACACAACTGGATCAAGGACAATTAAGCACTTAAACTAGTACATATTTTCAGGTACAAATTAGGACAAATTTCCATTTAATGCCACTGCCAACAGACATCTAAAATTGAGAGAAGAATTTAATTTTGGCCCTCGCTTTCGGGGCTGCTTCCCTTTTTTCGGAGGGGCCAAAAAGCACCAATTTATGCACCATGAACGTGTGCCATGGCATTAATTAAAAGCGACTTCATTCTGGGGTGCTTTTTGAGGGCGGTAAATGCTGCGGTAAGGGCAGGGCGTGGCACAGGGTGCACTGGTGCTGCTTTGACCACAACATTTATGGGCATTACGCATAGAGATGGTGCTACTGTGCTGCTGCCTGTCTGCCTGCATCGGAACCCAAAACAAGAGAAGCATCCCCGCAAAACACGCAGGGCACACACACACAGCCGGTGTGCTTAATGTGCTCTTTAAATGGTTTCGTTATGGTTGTTTATTCTCCGACCCTTCTTTCACTCTTAGTTATGCAGAAATTGCCACGAAATTGCCCTAAATGCTTACCAAAATTGGTCGGAGGGAATCTTAGGGGTTTGCAATTGTTGGGTGTTAGGGTATAAAAGCTTCTTTAGCTTAAATATATTTTTATATATATTTTTATATATATATATATATATATAATTTATATTTATATATTATATATTAATTATATTTGTCCGTTTGTTCGTCCGCTAGTCTGTAAAATATATTAATAAATATACTAAAAATTCAAAAAAATAATTCGCACAGTAAAGTATCTTTTACCTACAAATTCCTTGCATCTTTAATTTAAGCTCATGTTAAAATAATATCAATATTTACCATAGTTTAAGCTTATAGGTCACCTTAATTAAAGTCAGTTGACTTTCCATTTAACTCTCACGTACACAAGCAATAACAGTCCGCATTTTTATGCCAGGTTCCCAACCTTGGAAGGCATCGCAATTCGCCAACAGCTGACCTTTCCGACACTCAACTATCACAACGGCGGCGAACTGCATCCATCAAACGCTGAACTGGACTGGATCGATTGGATGAGGGGAATATTAATGGGTGTGATGCAGACCTGGTCGAAGCGATTTGTCTGCCGGCCAACTTTGGCATTGGCCACAGCCAAATGGCATTGCATGTGCCATTGCAGTGAAGGAGCCGCCGGAAAGGGGCCACTTCCTCTGCTGGCTGTGACACGTTGACGTCCGAGCACGCATATCCGTTTCCTGCCAATGCCCGTCATAAATAACAATACGCAGGAGCATTCGTATGGAAAGGAGGGCGGAAGATGGCCAACAGATCATATGGAAGTGGCAGACAAATGACAGCAAGGGCCAATGCAGCAATTGACCTCTCTCTTTAATTATATCCTGCTGGAAATAATCAAATTTAAACTGCAGTGACTTTATTACAATTAAGTTCCAAAACAGATCTCATACCTGGAGGAGAGTGACAGGCGTGACCTTTCCCCTAATTATATGAGCTCGAAATTAATCCCAACCAAAGAGTGCGCCAACTATTCCCAACCAAGTGACACTTTAATAGTTTCAAGCCCGGAAAAGTGTGCAGCAGCTAGCTGGAGGTGGAAACTCTGTTGGCAGCCAACCAACTTGCTGACAACACTGCCAAAAAAGAGACGAGAGCTGTGCAGAATTAAGCCATAAAAGTTTTTACACCTCTCTCACACAGAGAACAGGTTGTCGTCTCCTCCTTCCTTGGCTTTGCCGCAACATTTTCCTGCCGCCCCCCCCTTTTTTTCGGGGGGGCACTTTGCTGTCAGCAGTTTTGCACGATTTCTAAGGGGGCGGGCCGGAGGGGCGAGGCCCATAATGAAACACTTTATCATTACCAAAGTTGACAGGGCTCGGAATGAGCTGTACTGCAGACGGGAAAACACTTTGAATAATTATGCAATATTATATTTTAGGGAAAGGATCGCTGAAAATGAGTTATTGGTTCACTTTAAGAATAAGAAATCACTGTTAATAAATTTGTTAGCCTAAAGAGAGAATAAATTAACGGAAAATTATAAATATGCCTAAAACTATGCAACGGTTTTTGGTGAAAGGTCTCAACAAATTTATAGCATAAGTTCGGATACTTTTCCAGGTGGTTTTAAATCTCTAAAAACGTTTTTAGTATATTTTGTAATATTTTAATGTTATATAATAATTACTACAAACTATAAAATAAATTTAAATTATAAAGATAGATTTTTAATCAAGAAAAAGTATCGAAATATACTTTAATATAATTGTACTACTTTGCATCACAGCTTATTACCTAAATATTCATATAAATAATATTTACAAAATATATTTACGTTGTTAGGTCAACTTAACATTTCGGTATAGTTAAATCTCAAAATTAAAGTCACAAGAAGCTCTTTTAAATGCAATTTTCGCAGTGTATTCCGGCCGTACGCTGGACCTGGTGGAAAATGCTAGCAAAATTTATTTTTAAAGCCCAATATGGGGCCACATGAAATATTGACATTGACAGATTAGCTGCCGCCCGGCACACATTCTCATTATTAAGTTCGTTGCAATTAGCACTTCATCGGGGGAAAAAACGGGCACTGAAATCGAAACCTCAATTGAAACTACGGCTAATGATAAATGATTTATAGAGTGTCAATTGCAGGCAATTTGCTGAGAAATGATTTTAAAATGCATGCGAGTCCTGTTGGTAAGTTTTTGGCTTTTTTGTGCCAACTCATCATCTCGCTGGGATATTAATCTGAAGCGTTTTTACATCGGCCAATTGAATTAGTCGACAGAGTGCAATGGAGGAAGCCTTTCAATTGTCCTTCGCCTCAGGATCACGTCTTTTGTGGGGCATGGGCAAAGTTTTAAATTTAGCCAAGCTGCTGCTGAGCCGAGCATCAATAACGTGCTGCTAAAACTTTGCCACAAACTCTGGAATATCCTGTCACTCTACGTCCTCCAGACATCCTGTCACTCGCCTCTGCCTCCCTCTCTGCCTCATTGATATGCCAAAAGTCGAATTGGGTTGGAGATTTCTGGAGAGGGGGTGGTGCTCCACCCGAGTTCTTTGTGTTTATCTGACTTTGATGGGGCGACCGTCGAGGACCTTGGACTGCAGTTTAGTGAGGATATTTTTCAGCTCCGGCTCAATCCAAACGCATTAAATTTGTTGTAGCTGTGGCTAATAGTGTTCCCCTAAAGCGTCGTTAAAGCCAGTTGGCCAAAGGTGGGATTATGGCAAATGATTTTTGGGCTTAAAAGGAGGTAAAAGTCGGTCTAAAGAAGGAAAGCAATAGTCGGATTTTTAGCTTGGAGAAGGGATAGGTAAAAACGAATTATAGTGAGTTTATGAAACTGCAAACGAGGTGACAATATGTTTCTGAGGTTTAATGTCTTAATGAAGGACAATTGCTTTATGTAGAGCTTAAATTTATAGAAGGATTTTACTGAATTTAAAGTGGGATTACACATATTTTAAGAATTTAATGTGAGTGTTAGCCTTAACCTTAATTTATTCAAAATCATCTACTAATTGAGCGCTAACCGAGAGGTTAACTATTTCTATTTAACTTACCTCAACAACTTATTTAATTTGAACCAATGAAAGGCGTTAAATACATTTAAATACCCTACAATTTATTACATCTTGGGGTGACAGCCAAAAGTACGATGCTACTGGAATACATTGATTTATCTCTGTCAGTAATTTGGATATTTTAGGCCTTGAGACACGCCTTTCTGCCATATACTCCAGCCCCGGGAAGTGGCCGAGTCGATAAACATTAAACACAAACATTGAACAAGTTACTGGTCCTTGGGGTTAAAATGGTCTTCACCGTCGACATATCATCTCTATCCTATCCACGGTTGAAGCCAAACATATATAACGCCCGGGGCTCGGGAGTCGTCCGTTTGTAAAATCAGAACCAAACAAAACGTAATCGCAGACTGCCAGGTCCTCGCTACTATTTGGGCGTTTCGGCAGGGCAGGCCATTTGGTAGAGGAACTGCACCAGTGTCCTCGTGGGTCGCCCAGTCATCCGTCCAGCGGTCAAGTATGGGATCAGACCGTAGGTGCTCAGCAGTCCAGTGCCATAGGTGTCCAGATGTGCCCAATCGCTGCAAGGCACCAGCTCATGGAGGACGGCGGCCGCCAGGCAGGATGAGGCATAGCCCTCGCCATCGTTCAGCAGATCGAAGCTGTGATGGTCGGCGACACGGTCCTTGTAGTAGCGCCACAGGGGGAAGCGCCACAGGCGGTCGCCGGTGAGGGAGCCGGCCCTCTGGAACTGTTTCCAGATATAGTGGGAATTCGACCAAATGCCCGTGGCTCCTCCACCAACGGCCTTCTTCACGCCCTTGCACATCGAGCCCACGTCCACGACGAGACGTGGCTTGTACGTGATCTGTCCATAGAGCATTGGATCCGCAATCACCACCACGCCGGTCCGGCTAATGTTGCGCACAGCCATGGACTTTGCATTGAGCAGGGTCACCACATCGCCGGGCTTGCAGGACATGCCCGATGGCATATTCTCGCAGAGCGGGATAACCGCAGTAATATTGATGGGCAGGGACAAGGCGGCGGCGGCGCGCATGGATGCTAGGACGACGGCGGCGCCAGAGAGATCGCCACGGAACTCATCCATACCCTTGCACGGGCGCAGGTTGATCCCGCCAGAATTAAAGGTGATGCCCTGCCCGACTAGCAGGATGGGTTTATCCTCCGGGGCAGTTCCGCAGTAGGCGACCTCCAGCAGAACCGGTGGCTCACAGCTGCCCTTGGCGATCATCAGGAACGAGTTGAGATGCTGCTGCTCGATCCACTCCATGGTGCGCACCTCCACGGAGATGCCACACGGGCACAGAGCATCCACCGCTGCCTGAGCCACCATGGTGGGCGTCATGCAGTTGGCAGGAGCGTCGCTTATTCTCCTTGCCAAATTCTGGGACTCTGCCTTGAACAGACCCCGCGTCCAGGACTCCATATCGGGCGAGCCGAACAGCACCAGCTTGGGTATGGTGGTGCGGTGTTTCTTGGCCAGATTCTCCTCGTACCGCCAGATGGCCAGGGCTGCACCCTCGGCGGCCTGCTCCGCATAGTCCATATTGTCTACATGCACCTCGCTGCAGCCGATGCTCTGCAGTGATCGGGCACCGATCCCCGCCGCTATGCGCACATTCTCCATGCCCTCGTCGAGCATCTCCAGTTCGTTGAAGGCAATGCCCTCGAGTCCCACGCCGACCACGCAGATGGACCGAAAGTCGTTGTCCACATTGTTGAAGACCTTGCCGCGACCCAGTCGCCCGGTAATCTTTGTCTCGCATATCAGCTCGGAGAGCTTACCCTGGACACGATCGTTGACGCTCTCGCCGGCAGGCGTGAGTCGTGGTCCCTTGCCCGATTCCTCCTCGTAGAGGCCGACGACCAGGCCCTTGCCACCCTTGACGGCATCGCCGGCGCCACAGCCGGCGGTGACATGGCGCACCGGCACATAACTCACCCGAACACGGCTCGACTTCAGACTCTTGGCCAGAGCAGCGCCGCGCAGCATCAGTTGTCCACGCATATTTCTCGAAGGGATTTATAGAGATTTGTATCGACCGGAATTTAAGACAAGCCTTCGGGCGCGCGGTCGCGTTTGTGTTCGAGCCCGAGTTGGTTTTCGGTTAAACAAGTTTCGATAACAATTTTGCCACGTAGTTTTTCAGCAGTTCAGCGACCAAAAAGTTCAAAAATATATTTTTACGTAAAATGTGTAATATAAAGTACTAAAAGAAAAACAGTGTGTATGCTTCCCTTATATAAAACCGAATGACTGAAAAACATAACCCGAACACGTTTGTTAGTAACTGCAAAGACAGGGAGTACTTGGATTAAAAATTTGTTTACGAAATTCGATTCGACGTATCGTTGGGAGAATGGGAAACAGGGATACATTTTTGCTATTTTCTAGGGTCAATAAATATCTTTTAGGTATAGGTAATAGTTTTTGCATATTTAATATAAATATTGCCCAGAAACCGTAGCACTTTAAGCCTAAGAAAGATGGACTTTTATCAAGGAATGAAAGTAGGCTAGGCTGGAAATTTTGGTAAATATTTTAACAGTTTATGTAGTGCCTACTATTCTTAATAAGCATGAAACTATAGTTTAAAAATGTGTAATTTGTAATATAATATAAGCTCATTCGTGGTTATTTTACAGAAAATTGTATTGTATGCTTCTGAAATTAACTTTTATTTTAAAAACGAGTTAAAAACCAGTCTTGAAAATATGTGATAGGTGTCGTAGCCACTGACAAACGTTTTTTATCTCTCTTTAATTAATTCTTGATTAAGTAAAAATATTCATAAATATTAAGAAAATCTAATTAATTATCGTTCTTGTTTTTAGTTTATTTTAATTTAAATTATTTCTTTATTTTCTAGAAAGTTTAACATTTAAATTGATGAACCCTCTTTTCTTTTGTTTTTAGTTAACGATTTGACTGAAAATGGTAAGTGAAACTTTTTACCCAATTTATTTAATATTCTTTACATAATAAAATTATTCATGTAAATAAAAATTAAATATTTTCGTCTGTGCACTTGGGTTTTTTATTTATGTGTGGCTATATGGCCACGTTACTGTTGTGCGATGTTGACGGTTTTTTAAAAAGTATCCATAGATGGAAATATAATCCTTAAAATTACTAGTTATTTTCTTTACTTTATTTAATAGATAATATTTAATAGCAGCTTTTATAGTTCCCTAAGACTTTATTTTCATTTGGAATGATACACACGGACATAAAATGGCCATCCTTTTCTGGGATCTCCATTACTCTATTTCCCATCCTCTCAAGCTCAACAAAGTTCAAGAACACTCACCAGCAAATTGAAACAGTGGACCGAAAATAGGGAATTGGAGCCGTTTCAAGTCGTGGAAGCAACACAAAAAAACCTGAATTGTGTGTGTAATTTCCCTGTCTGGTAACTGGCACAGCTCCTGTTGATCCTCTCGATGGCACCGTGTGTGTCGATCAAGCAACACCAAATCGCGACTGACGTTCGGTTACAAAAACGTCAATTTACTGAAAATGTTTTGGTCGGGTGCAATTTGGAAATTTACTCGGAGAGTTTCCCGTATTTAAAGTGAACTGAAATTGTTTGAGTGGCCTGTCAGTGTTGTTAGGATTAACACAAAATAATAATTACATAGATCTCGAGTTGCAATCACACTTTAATGGCGATTACAAAGCTTTACTTGGATATATATTTAGTTTTTCCACATTTATTCAAGTGAGCAAAAGAAAAAGTGATTGCCGCATATTTCCCACGTGGTGGCAAAGTTTTTCTCGACAATAAACTGCCAAGCGTTGCAGGAAAGTTCATGGAAAAGTTTACTCTTCTCGTCTGTTGATAGAAAATGTCCTTTATTGTCGCCGGGGCGACACAACAGAAAGAGTAAACAATGGAAATGCAGTTGACAAATTAAAACTAACACTTCCATTGCACAAAATAAAGTTCAGCGTTCTGTTTTATTTGGATTTCTGCTATATAAGCATTTTTATAGTACTTCAGAAGGGTTACATATTGAATGGTGGTTTAGAAATATGTAAATTTCATTTAAATAAATAAGCTAAAATAAGTACAAGTCCTCCGTGTACCTTTAATTCAATAATTAATTTAAGAAACATGAATTTTAAGCTTTTTAAAGTTGAATTTTCATTTATTACAACTAAGAATATACTTGAATTTAAAGTTCCGACAATTAATCGATGAAAATCATTGCTCAATTCAGCAAATTAGTCTCGTAGGTGATAAAGTTTCCGGGTAAATTCTCCAAGGATCCACCTCCTGTGATCTTCGTCCAATAGGGAACCACGGCCATTGCCAAGAGACGGCGCATGAAGAGAACCTGAAGCTCTCCATAGACCTTGAAAATCTCCCAGTTGGTAAAGCAAAAATGCTGAATCACCAGATAAAGGCGGATAAAGTTGATCAAACCGCTGAAGACACAGGTCACTGTCCAAGGCAGTGCGAACACCATAAAGGTCCTGATGGGAAAGTTAGCCGATGCCTCTAAAGAACCCAGTTGATTTCTGCTCAGCCATCTGTTCTTCACTTCCTCAGCACTGCCCAGCTCCTCAGCTCCCTGCAGATGACGACTGTACCAAAGTCCTACCACCGTGAGCATCGAATACATCATCGATTTGACCAGCAGCCAATTATTAAAGTTGTAGCTCAGTTGGAGCCACAAGCTCCGATCTACTGCGGGATAGGATGACTTCATATTGACATTGGCCTCGATCACAGGTTGAAGGACCGAGCACACGTGCATGGAGGTCAGCAGCATAAAGATTCCCACATCGTAAAACTTGATTTTGAACATGGTTTCCCAAATTTTGTTTCGAAAGGCAGTTGTATTTTTAAGAAGAAAATTCAATTTTATATCTAATTCTGAAACAGCAAAAGTGTTCTGACACTGATCATTGATGATAGCTGGGGAAATTGTTACTTGGATTTATTCCACTGATTTTATTGTCTCGTATTTGTATACATTCTGCTAAATAGAATATCTGGTGTAAAAATAGTGGAAAATAAATATTTATATCTATCCTTTTATTTAAGTTAATAATACCATTGAGTACCGGGTATTTCAATGTCGAGGCTAAGCACTTAAATCTTTTCTTTTTTCCTATTAACCTTTATCTGTAAATTATAAGTATTTCTAAATATATTTAAGGTTTACCACTGATAAAATACTTGTAAGTTAAACCTAACAATTTCCGCCATACAGGTTAGCTTTATCTTAATTAAAGTACATTCCAACGCGTCGTTGGTGCCTATAAAAACCCAAGTCTTTTTCTGGAAATCCTCAGTCACAAATTTAAACAAAGTTTTGTAACTATTTAAAACTTAAAACAATGTTTTGGATATGGTGTCTGTTTTTGCTGGGCATAGTGAATGCTCAGGATCCACCAGAAACAACAGCCCCAGTAACACAAGCCCCAGTAACACAAGCCCCAGTAACACAAGCCCCAGTAACACAAGCCCCAGTAACACCAGCCCCAGTAACACCAGCCCCAGTAACACCAGCCCCAGTAACACCAGCCCCAGTAACACAAGCACCAACAACACCGACTCCAACAGAAGTCCCGACAACAATTTCAACATCAACAACACTGGAAAGTATAAATTCTATATATTCAAGGAAATCTAGAAAACGTTATGTGCTTTTACAGGATCCATATGAACAGCTGAATGCCGACTTAAACAATAAGCTTCAGGCCATTTTAATTGCATATGAACCCGAATCCTTGGGCAATGCTGAGCTGGGCTTTTGGTTGAGCAGAATTAAAAACACCATTAAATTTGGAAAAAATGAATTTTCAGCCAAACTTGAAACCTATATCGATTTCATAAGATACAATGACCAGCGTTTGCGGCTGGAACATTTAATCACTGATCGCATTATCAAGATCAATGATCTACTGCCCAAAATAGAACCGAATACCATATGTATTCGGTTTTACTTAAATCAGAGAAAGAAGCTCACGGACGCTTTTAGGCTTAGCAATGCCGAAAAGCAAACCGTGTGGAATGAGAACTCGGCTGGATGCCCGTATGATACTGATGAATATGATGATGATTATGACTATTATTTTTATCTTGAATCTTTTGAAACTAAGTAGATTCAAGATTGATACAAAAAACTTACTTTTTTAATTTTTATATCTTTTCAAAACTGTTATACTTTCTTATTACTTTTTACCTATAGTCAAAATACAATACATACAATACAATACAATCCTTATGTGCTTCATGAATTTCTAAAGTCGACAATAAAAAAATGGTTCCTTAAAAACAAAAAACAAACAAAATCTATTTTCCGTACTATAAAATGTATTTATGGATTTTTTTTTAGAAAAAAATTAATTAATTAATAAATACCTTAATAGTACTTACATAGTTCAAAACACAGAAATTTAAAAGATTCATTACGTTAAATTAAATAACTTTAATTTTGTATTATATTATGTTTTTATTATAAGCAGCATTAATAAAATCATTTTTTTTATCTAAAAAAAAAAAACTCACATTTAAGATTTGAATAGCCCGCCAATTTCCACAGTTTGAGAGTAACTGGTCAGAGGTTTTCTAAGCTGTAATTTGGTATTTTTATACCAGATTAGGAACAACGTTGATGCTATCGCTTATAATCGATAGTAATAGTCATATATAAAGTGCATATTAAACATGTATGTATGTAATTAAAATATTTAATCATGCTAAAGAGTATTTACCCTATTTATTTTCTTATATTAAGATCTCAACGTCTAAATTAACTTTTTAACATTAATATAATTTTAAAAATATACAAAAATATTAGTGCATAAGTTTTTAAGCAAATCATCCGTTCTTTAAATTAAGAAATATAAATATCAAAGTGTTCTGTCTTAATATACAATAAATATCAAAGAAACTCAAATATTTTTACCCGCGAAAAACAAATTTAATTGCAATCGATAGCAGTCAGATGTCATCACTAATATTGATAGTGTGTGTGACAGCCAGTGTTGCCAACAATCGGTCGACATTTATAGCTGGACAGGCTGGACAAAAATGCAAAAAATAGCTAAATTAAAAAAATAAGCCGTTAAATTTTATCATAAAAAAATGATGAAGTATTCATTATAATAATCATTTATACATTATGTGGTATTTATTCGTTAAGTTCAAACGCAAATAACTTAATTCGAATTTATAAGCACGGTGACAGCAAACTGAGGTTGGGTTAATACCTTACGAATAACTGGAAAAATACTATTTAGGTATTTAAAGTACACAATTTGGTTACGCTGAATGGTATATTTGGGGTATTTGTATCGATTGATACAACATGGCTAAGATTCAGTTCCTTGGAGATATCTAATTTTCGTATTAAAAGTAGCTAAAAAATAGACATATTATTTTGTCAAATAGCCAAAATAACAGGCTGCTGCTAGACTGTGTGGTTTCCAGTTGGGTGATGCAAAATAGCTAGATCTGGCCAGCAAATAGCTAAGTTGGCAGCACAGGTGACAGCAGCGTCTCCTGCCTTTTTCCCATCTCTAATCCGGCATAAATCTGAAACGCGTTTAAATTGTGAACAAAAAAAGGGAAAATAAGTTAAAATGCAGCGCGAAATAGCGCACAATTTGGAGACAGGTGAGCGGCGCACCAGGGATGTGGCACCCGGCAAGGTGAAGACCTTCCCCGAGCTCAATCTCCGCCACGAAATCCTGCGTGCATTGCAGCGCAGAAATTTCCTGACACCGACCATGATCCAGGCGGCGGCCATACCCATGGCGCTGAGCAAAAAAGGTGCGTACCTTCGATTAATCCAATTAATTACATTAATTACAAAGTAAACTCGTGCAGATCTACTCGTGCAGTCCAAGAGCGGCACTGGGAAGACCCTGATCTATGTGATAGCCGCCTTGCAGGGCTTCGACGCGTCCATAAAAACACCACAGGCCCTCGTTGTGGTGCCGACCCGGGAGCTGGCCGTGCAGGTGCACGAGGTCTTCGACTACCTTGCCGAATACTTGCCGAAACTGAAGGCATCCCACTTCATAGGCGGCACGGACATGATCAGCGATCGCAAGCGCATGAACAAATGCAATATTGTGATCGGAACGCCGGGACGCCTGACACATCTCTATCAGAACCAGGTCCTGTGCGTCAGCAAACTTACACTTCTGGTCCTGGACGAGGCCGATCAGCTGTACCAGCAGCTGCACCAGCAGGTGCGCCAACTGATAAAGGCCCTGCCCCCGAAGATACAAAAGATCGCATGCAGTGCCACCTACGAGAACCAGTTGGACGAGCAGCTGGCCAAGATTATGCACAAGCCGGTGCTCATATCGAACAGCGAGCGGGCCACCGTCCTACTGGGCATCCGTCAGTTTGTCTACGAGCTGCCCAAGCAGATCAACAACATGGCCGAGATGAACTGCAAGCTGGACGCGGTCGCCAAGATATTCGAACTGGTGCCCTACGAGCAGGTCGTGCTCTTTGCCAGCTCCAAGATGCGAGCGGATTCGTTTCGGAACTATCTCTCCCGCCGGGGCGTGGACTGTCATTTGATTTCGGGTGCCATGAGCCAAGAGGAGCGCTCAAAGGTCTTCGATTGCTATCGGTTCTTCAGCATGCGCACTCTCGTAGCCACGGATGTGTTTGCCCGCGGCGTGGACTCGCCGCACACGAACCTTATTGTGAATCTCGATCCGCCCAAGGATCACGTGGACTATCTGCATCGTATTGGTAGAGCGGGAAGATTCGGCTCAAAGGGCATTGCCATAACTCTGGTGTACGAGGGCCTGGAGAGCGACAGATTCAAGGGTATTTTGTGCAAGGCGCCCACTGGCAAGTCTGTATTGGAATTTCCCAAGGCACCAGGAAGGGATATCAATTTCTGGGATTTTAAGGCATATGATTTTCCGTATTTCATACCGGAAGTGGACGTTCAGCCGATTGAAGAAGCTTTAAAAAAGAGTGAGGCTTTAAAAGATGATCTAAAGAAGGAGGCTTCAAAGGAGGAAGAAGCTTCAACAGCTGGAGATGCTTCAAGGATCCTTAAAGAAGCTTTAAAGGATGTTCTCAAAGAGAAGGCAGTTTCAACAGCTGGAGATGCTTCAAAGATCAAAGATGCTCCAAAGGATGAAGATGCTTCAAAGGATGATCGAAAGAAGCATGTTCTCAAAGAGAAGGAACCTATAGATGTCTCTAAGAAAAAAGATGCTCCAAAGCAGGAAGAAGCTTCAATAGCTATAGATGCTTCACCAAAAAATTACGCTCCTAAGGAGGAAGAAGCTTTCACAGCACACAAAGCAGCCGAGAAAAAGGATCCGCCAAAGAAAGAAGATAATCCTAAGGTGCTGGAGAAAGAAAAGCTAACTACAGTTGACTCAGTAACTTGTGATCCTTCCATAGAACCATTGGTGGCCTTACCAAACACAAACAAGCCCGAGATATCTGTTGTTGCCTGCCACCAGTTGGTGGAGACCATTCAGGATGCTTTAATTGAAGACAAAAAGGACACTAGCGATGAAGAGCTTCCAGAGGTTCCAGAGAAACAAGCCTTAAAACCAACTATAGATCAAAATGCAGCCGTCTTGAATAACTATAATAACGATAAAGATAAACCAAAGCAAATAACTATAATAATGAAAAGCCTTGCAAAGACTCCAATCAAGAGCAGCCTCCTCCTAAGATCACAGTAAATGAACTACAAATGGAGATAGATATGGTTAAGGACAAAGAAAATCAGCCAAATAATATAATTAACCAAAACCAGGAAGAGTTCATGTCACCGGAATTAACACCATCATCGTTGACACCTCTGGACTTGACACACACCACGTTGACACCGCCAGCAGCGCCTGTAAATTCCATAAACAACAAGACCTACTGCCTGGCAGCGCCCACAGCCACCAGCTCCATGACGCTGCAGGCCATGGTTATGTCCAACACCGTGGACGATGCGAGCAGCATTAGCTCGGATGGTAGCATGGGTAGCCGAAGTGAGTCCTACAGCAGCATTTATACAGCAACCGATGCCCAGGAAATATGGAACAAGTTCCTAATAAATAAGACTCGCCTGAAGAGGAGCAGCCGGAACAAAAATCGCAGGTTGATCTACACTTGGGGTGCATCTCAAAGGAAACGTAAATATAAGCAAGGGGTAAGTGTACTTTATACAAGATTTTAATTACCTTAACAATTTAATTACTTTTCCACACAGCAGCCTAGGATGGATGTAACTCTGTGCCTCTTGCCAGAGCCAAAGTACTACCATTTGTGGGATAAAATGGAGTTTAGCCAGGGCATCTTGAAACGTTTGCATCGTCACAGCAAGAGAAAGAGACTCAGTAACATGGAACTTAACTTTTTCCTAAGTCAGATATACGACGCATACGATAGAACCTATGGCTTCAAGCCGGAGGGACAGCAGCCCAAGAAAACCAAGGAGAACAAGCTGACTGTTCATGTCACGCACAAGATTAACATTCCAGCAGCAGCCGCAGGATTGGCAGCCTTAGAAGCAGCCGATGAAGCTCCCGATTTCGATTCCAATGCCAGCGAGGCAAGTCAACACTCTGAGGAGTTCAGCGCTGACGAAGAGGAATATGTGGAGGAGGAGGAGGAGGAGGAGCAGGACTCATCGAGTGGCTTTGTGGAGAGCAATGAGAGTGCCTCATCCGGCATTGAGACCTCCGAGTATGACACAAATACCTCAACCGACAATGACGATGACGAATATCAGGACTCCGATGATGACTCGGACAGCTATGATCCCATGTACGATTTTGAGCTAACAGCCGAAGAGATTGAGTGCGAGGAAGAACAGGAGGAGGAGGACAATGACGATGCTAGCTTGGCTGGACTAAGCTATCAGGAATCTGAGAGCCAAAGCAGCGACGAGGAGTCGCTGGAGCCTGAAGATGTGGATGCCGAGGATTCACAACCTAATGACTTGGATGCCGAGGATTCACAGCCGGAACTCGAGGAACTCGCCCAACTAGAAGCCCAAGCTATATATCAGCAGATGTTCCACACCCAATATCAGTTCATCCTCAGCCATGTGGCCAGTCACTTGGCCAGACCACAAAACGGTTGCTAAATGCTATTAAAGCCAAACACTAGTCCCAGCTCAGCCCACTAACGAAACGGCTCAGTTCCCAGAGGAGGCTGCATCAGCCACTCTTTTCTTTAACTTTCTTTTACAAATATCGAAGCCTGTCACTTACTTTTTGAATACTCAATATCAAGATAGTTGATACTACCATGTTATGAACTTTAGAATGATGAACGATGAATGCTGTGTACATATGCAAACAAAATAAATTGCAAACTATGGAAAAAATATACTTGGTATCAAAGGTTGTAAGGTGGACTCTATATTTGATATGACTTAGTTATAGGTTTATAGCTAAATGCTATGTGATACATATATATGATGGAACTGCTAAATCATATAAATAATACTTTTAAAAACACCTTGTTGAATACAAACAATACGAAACATTTTCTAAAATTACAAACCATTAATGTGAATGCGTTCCTAATCAAGGGAAGTAAAGGTTTACGTTTAAGGAAATAGAAAAAGAAATGAGAGAATTAATAAAAGAATAATAACTGAAAGAATTCTACCTATTAATGGGTTAATGGTTCTACCTATTAATGGGTAGAATTCTTTAAGCCTTAATTTGTCACAACATCTGAATGATTAATTTAATAAAAAAAACTTCAAAAGGAATGCAACTGTGTTTATCTGTATTTATTAGCTTCCTGTGTGTGTGCAAATTAATCCCCAAATTTGAAAGTTAAAACCCTTTCGATCACATTATTTATCTAAGAGCTGGAGGGAAAAACAAATATCATTTTCCTCTGCTTAAGCATAGCGAATGAAGGCAAGGAAGCGGCGCCAGCTGACTGCCGGGACATAAATCATACAGCCAGTGGGATCGGCACTAACATCGCCTACGGACATCGGGCCAACGCCATCAGCTGAGCAGGCAACATTGTTGCACGGTCGCCACTCACTTTGCATTGATTGCAACTGGCTTTAAAGGGAAGAGGGGCGGTTGAGGAGGTAGGAGAGGTGTTAACCCATTAATAACCAATGGGAAATTCTGTGGGTAAGCGGAAATTGCTTAAATAAGATCGATTGCAGAGGAAATAGGTTTTTATGATTGGAAAAGGGGAACATCTTTTCAGATCAATAAACGAATTTAACTTTATTAATGAGAAAATAATGTTTTTGAAGATCAAATTAATTAAATAAAATTAAAAATAATGTAACGTAGTTAATGAAATATTTTGTTTAAAAAGATAAAATGGAAAAGCTTCTGTAAGCCTGGTTTTAGCTTAAGTTTAAGTTTGGGTGAATGTTTTCAGGAGTGGCACAAACCTTCATCGTAAACATAACTTTTTTATTGTTTAAAGTCAAATAAAAACCAACATTTATTTTCAAAATATTATTTTTAAAGATTAAACTTATTAATTAAAATTTTAAGTTAATGTAATGAGTATAAAAAAGGTTTTTATTTAAGATAATAAAATGATAAAGCATCTGTGAGCTTGATCTTAGCTTAAGTTTCAGTTTGGCTGCATGATTTGAGGAGTGCCACAAACCCTCATTAAAAACTGCTCTTTTTATTGCTTAAACTCAAATAAAAACTAAATTTTTTATTTGCTAAACTTTATTATCAATTTTAATGGGTTAAAAACCAAAGACTTGGTCCATTGGCGGCAAGCGGCGTCGGTGGCAAAGTCAAAACATTCGCCCTGCGGTCGAGCACGCAAAATGCCGGCATCTGGATGGGACTGCTGCTCAGTGGTCTCCGGTCTCCGGTCTCCGATCTCCGATCTCCAGAGCCTCCGAGAGCCAGAGCCTCCCCCCCTCAACCCGCCTGCTGCGCTCGCGTGCACTTGCGTTCCAAATCCAATAAGGAGCGTGAGAAAACGCGCCGCTCGCCGCTCGCTGCCGCTCGAATGCAAAGCGAGTTGCAAGTGGAAGTGGAAGGCGACAGCATTTTATGGATGCTAGAGCTAGAGAGCAGCATTTGCCGCATTTTGTCGCTGCGGCAAAACTCAATTCGATTAGCGATAAATGCGAGATGCGAAAAATGCATCGCACTGCAGCGGCAGCAGCAGCAGCAGCGGTTGCAGGTGTTAAAGTCTTATAATGATGTTAACATTTTTATGGCCTGCAACAAAATAAACTAAAAATTTGTTCAGCGCAATAATATTTTGCGGTCGCGGGCCTTCGGTCTCGATGCCATATATGGTGGCACAGCCAATTGCCGCTGCGGCAGAAACTGATGTAGCTAGATCTACACAGAAAAAAATGTAAAATTAATCACAGACAAAAAAAAAAAAAAGAAAAAAATAATAAAAAATAGTCAATTATAATAATTTCTACAATCAAGAAAGGAAATTTAAAATTAATATGTAATTAATACCTTTTAACAATTATAATGTAAGTTCAGCTTAGAACGCACATTTTATCGCTTGCATTGACGCTAGAATTCGCAACAGGTTCGAGCTGAAATGAAAACTGATGAATGATAGGTTAGCTCAAAACTATCCAAGTTTGTGCTAGTATCTAACAAGATTTTGATGGGTTTTGGCATAAAGTCTAGCTTTAAATTATTTTAAACAAATTAAATGTTAAGTTCTTAATTCAATAAATATTTTAAATAGTTTTACATACATTTGAGGATTTTTTTCCTATGTAAAGCCCAATTGGAATGCTCCGCGGTGGCCAGGGCAGGCCACATATACAACAGACCTACTGATATACAGCTGCACAAAAACTAATTAAAGTTGCTGAACGTCGTTAAAATATTATTAACAATTTACTGGTAAATTAAGAAAAACATACAGGCAGGGAGATATATTAAAATATGGAATTTTTAAATGTTATCAATATTTAAAAAAAGTTCGGAAATAATTACAAATGTATCATGGATCAAAAAAAAAAAATATATATATATTATTTAGCCTGAAGATTGAAGTTTTTTGCAATAAATATTTCCAAATATTTTGTTCTACAATTTCATTGATTAATTATTTATTTAAAAATCGTACGATAATAAATATAAATACAGCAAGATTACCTTTGCTTCTACTTTATTTTCCAATGAATTTTTAAATATTATCTACAATAAAAAAAGGCACCTTCATCTCTATAATAAATTAAGAAAACTACAAAAATTACCCCACATAGTCTCCAAACTCCTAATTAGAATTTATGGCTCACAAAATTATGATAAATGGCAAAGAGATTGATCTCTATTTAGATGCGGGCCGATCTAATCAATTTATGGCTTCGACTTAATCCTTATACCTTGCCTAACCGCCGATTTTAGCGCTCGAAGATGGTCCGCCACCACCATTCCGCACCTTCAGCGTCTGCTTTTTGTAGGAGTGGCCCAGCCCCCAGCGATTTATGTGACCGAATGCCCGACGCCTGGCCACGCATTCATAAATAAAAGTCATCATTAATTAAGTTTAGTATAAACAACATGGCATGCCTGCAATTATTCACTCACTCATTCACTCTCAGCTGGCGACGACAAGCCAAAAAAGAGAAACAAAACATAAAATAAAATATATATAAGAAGCAAAATCAAAAAAAGAAAAAAGGGAACCGAAAAATAAATAAAAGAAAAAGGAAACGATAGGAAAACGCACGCAATGTCGACAGCGCGCGCCAAGCAAACAAAACAGGAAAAAAAATGTTGACAAAAATGATCTGTGGGCAATTATAATGAATTATTTTGACACTTAGGGCCTGTGCAAATGCATAACTAAAATGCATAAACGTAATTTATGCTCTGCCCCGCTCTCTCCTTGTTTTTTTGTTGTGTTTTTTTATTGCATTTTTAAATGTGATAAATAAGTTTGAGCCAAAACTTGCGCCACACAAATAGAGTCCTACGCAAGAAAATCCATTTCCACTCGCGGGCGAATGGCATTTTTCACTTAGCTACAAGACCTGCACATGGCATGGAAAATTGCACAGAATCCGTTTTTAATTGGTGAAAAATAGCACAAGTTTTCAACGCCGAAAGGGTTGCCAGGTAGCTCTCTTGTTGGCCCGGTAACTTGTGCTGCTCACTCACCTGCCCAGCCCTGCTCTGCCCTGCCCTGCCCGGCCTGGCCTGGCTTTCTGACTCCGAGGCGCGATTAACATCGCTCCAAAGATTCGCAATGCCAATAAATTGTGCACATTATGGCCAGGTGAGCTGGCGGCCAAGAGGTTGGCCTGGTCAGCCATGGAAGTTGCAGGGATCAAGGGGCCATATGACTTCCATGCGAGCGGCAAAATTTGTAAAAAAAAAGTAAGGCTGTATAAAACCTTTTGTATATCTGATTGTTACAAAGACAAATCCATTGTAAAATAATCAGAGAAAGTTATAAAAATTAAGGGAATTGTGGATAAATATATTTAATAAACTTATTGGGTTGTTTATGTTATATAAAGTTCACCAGAAGGTTTTTAATAAAGATTTTCATGTAATACATTCAATATTTAATAACATCCTTTCAAGAAAATATATATTTTTATATAATATCATATAATTCTATCCCATTTCTCTGATACCTTTTATTTATTGAAAAGCCCGCACTGCTAGAATTCTATTTACCTATATTTTCCTCTCCAATGACCAATTGCCAACCACTTTTAGAACGTCTGAAAAAAAGACCGTTAAAGTGGGTAAAGTAAAGTTTTCCTTAACGGTGGTGCGCTTTTGGCTTTTGTGGTTCCCAGGCGACTTGGCAGCAGCAAACATGCGAGCTCTGCGGCTTTAATTGTTGCCGCTGTCGCCAAGTGGATTTTCTAATGCAATTTTCCAAAAGAGCTTACGCAATGCCACCGGTAACAGTCACTAGCATTGGCCACAGCAGCAGCAGCAGCAGCAGCTACTGCAACTGCAACAGCAACAGCAGCAGCAGCAGCAGCAGCAGCAGCAGCAGCAGCAGCAGCAACAGCAACAGCAACAGCAACAATGGCCAACATATTGCAATGGGCTGCCGCCTTGAACGTGTTGCGCGCATAATTACTAAACGCAGTCAGTCGGTGAGTAACTGCGGCTTTTGAAGCCCCCTTCTCCCTCTCCGTCATGGTTCTCCCAGCTCTTTGCTCTGTGCCGATCTGAGCCAAAAGTCCCAGATCCCAGATCCCAGTACCAGATGCAGTGTCTCAAGCTCTGGCAGTAATCATTCCGCACATACGCGCATATTTAGCATTTTTAAATTGTTGCATTTCGCGCATTTTTTATGACAAGCGCGCGAAGGAGAGAGGGAGAGAGACTTTGATGCTGTGACGGCTTGCCCACCATCACTTTGCCTCAGAGAAATCAGAATTACACTGAGAATAAAGCTTTCAAAAATATATTGCTTGCTGAAATCAGCTTATTCTATTTAATAAATTTTGAACAATATTTAAAAAGTAATTTTTACCGCCAAGAAAAATAGCTTCATAAGAGATTTGAATACCCAAAATGGTCTAGATTTTTCAGAGAAGGTACGGGCATCTAAAATAAAGTTGGAACCAGACAAAAACTATTCAGAATATGCTAAAAAAAGACAAATTATATTTGTACTCAACGACATGATAATTTTTGGTTTTTATTAATCCTAGGATTTTTTAAGGTTTTTCTTCTGTGCATCAATCGCAAAATCTTCAAGTTTCTTCGGCCGACCAGCTGCTGTCTTCTGGTTCATTGTGCCGCACACACATGTGGCCCATAATTAAAATACATATTGCAAATCACACTAAATAGTTGCTGTTGCTCAGGTATTTCGGCAGTGATTGTTGTGATGATTCGGGGGGAAGTTTATACCCAGGAATCTTAATGAGTTTTTCTGAAATTAATTGGTGATAGATGTAAGCTAAAGGATACTTTAAATGAACTCCAAGTTTGATATGTAAAAGGGAAAGAGTGACAAGGGAAAATATTATAAAACATACTTATATAATTAAAAGAATGCTTACAACTTTCGTGTTTTAAATAAGCTTTGTTGAGATAACGGTTCATATAACTGTTACTCTATAATACTTTATTCTTTAAGACCTTAAATTCATTAAAATAAGTTAACTTTTATGGTTTTAAAATGTTTTATGGTCTAAAAACGGTATACAGTATATAACTCAATTATATATATATAACTCAATTAAATAAATGATGTGAAGCATAACCTACCATAAGTTAAACATACATTTTTATAGTTCTGCGTTTTTTTTTTATTACATTCAGTTTAAATTAAGTGGAATGCTTACTTGGGTAAACGGCACAACTTACCACGCACGAAAAACAATTTTTTATTTAATTGCGTTACACTAAAGATAAGATTTTTCGAATTCGTAGGTATAAAAATCACAGATATTAAAAAGGTACGCATTCTGTTAATTTAGCCATTATTTTTTAGAGGCTTATCTTTAATTTATAATATTTTATTGACAATAAAAGACAAATATGCATGTAACATTTAAACTTTAATTATAATGTAAGCCCAGCCCATAAGACCAGTTATAAATGCAAAATAGTCATAAACTAAGACTAGCTTAAATTAAAAGCTGTACAAAATAAAAATCAAAATAAATAGAATTGTAAAACATCATTAGTACTGCGGCTGATATCCATCTAATCGTTACAAGTTACAAGAGCAATTACCGTAAACAATTTGAATTAAAAAATAATAAAAAAGAGTGTTAACTAACGGATTTTAACCCCGCGGCAAAACGCATCGAAAATTGCTCAACAACAAGTGCTGACTGACAGCAGGAAATGCACAATAATTGAATTTCGAATTTGAGTTTGAAGTTGATTTTTAGCGGAAATTATAAATGATGTGCCATATATTATTGTTCAGATATATAAGATATGTGCAAGTAATATTTTGCAATTTGCTGTCTTTTGCTAGCTTTTTTCACATTTTGCTTTTTATTTTTTGTTGCCAATCTCTAGTCTCCAGTCGAAAAGCTCTCATGGCGCGGCAGCTTTCAAGGTTGCCTTTCCAATAAGAACGCCGGCTTTGAGCCAAATGCCCAATGATTGATTTATATTGTCAGTTGAGCCAAGAGGGGGCCACGAGGGGCGTTGTGGGGGCTTTGGTCACATGTGTGAGCATAAATGTGCAATTTGCTAATTGTAACACATAACGGTCGGCCGGCCTCCCTCTCGGTGTCTTATCGCAACCACTTCTTTAACGGCTCACAGTGGCGGTAAAAATGGTATTTAAGTCACAGATTTTGTTAGAATTAAACTACTTTTTAAGAGTCTATTAAAAATAAACATAAATTCTGTGAAATATTTGGGGAAATTAATATAATTTGTATTCCTTAAATTGAGGTCAGTGGGTGACGTTCTAGTCGTGGTGCAGTTTCAATAAACATTTTATTTATTTAGAGCTTTTAAGATAAATTACCCTTTTACTTTAGAACCATAAAATATCTAGATATTAATAATAAGTATTTGTTATAAAAAGAATAAGTTAATAATAATAATAATAATAAAATATATTATTTAATATTAACTTATTATTTAATTTGAGTTATAAAATTGGTTATGCTCATGCCTAAAGCACAATGATCTTGTCGAAGTCAAGGCTGGGATATAAAGTGGTCTTAGTACATAGCCACAAAGTCCTTCATCAGTACCAGTTTTTTTTAAGTCCAGGTATAAAATATTTGTATATGTTTAAAATAATTATATACATTTTGTCAATACTGTGTGACTTTCTCTTCTTTTCCAAAAGGAAATCATCTTTTTTTCTGCTGCTTAAAACCTCTTTTAAATTATTTGTATAAAATGTATATATTCTTTGCCATTACTGTGCGACTTTCTGTCCCTTTCCTGCACTCATGGCTTGGCCTTTTGATGTCCGCTCGAATCGTTAAGCGTTTTGTCATTGTTGTTGTTAGTGTTGTGGCTGTAATTGTTGTTGTTGGTGTTGCTATTGTGGTGTTTGGCCTTCAGCAATATGTTGCCGTTGCCCGTTGGTGTTGTTACTATTGCTGCTAGCTGTTCTTTCGCTCGTTTTTCACATTGATGTTTCAAGGTTGCCCAATTAAAAGTGACATTTTGCAACATAATGCGACTGCACTTAACATGTTTTCTTGTTCTTACACAATCCAGTTGTTATTGTCGCCGCTTGTTTTCGTTTCTTCTAACGCTCGGGTCTCTCTGTCTGTGGGTCGCTAATTCACGCTTAAATTATATAATTGAAGTTGATTTTCCTGCACAAAAATTGCTCATTAAAGTGCAATTTACAATTCCATCCAAGTACCAGAAATATTTGACCCTGGTTTTGGAAATATCACGATTTTTGCAAGAACTTCCAATTACATTAGGTCGCTTTGAATCTGTAAATAAACTTTAAAGTTAGGAGGAATTCGATGCTAGGTGACGTGTTAATTAAATATAATTTTTTATAGATGTAAGTTATTAAAAATATAACTAATTGCTTTTGTTTACAATTAAGAGAACAAATCTTTTTACTACTGTAAGGTTATAAACTTCTAAATGGAGTTTTAATTGGTTAAAATAATAACCGATTATAAATGCTTTCTTAGAAAAATACACTCAATAGGAAAATACTTAATTGGTAACCATTAAAATATTTATAAATTAATATTTTATAGCTGGGATAAGCTACAGGTATTAGTTACCTATAAAGGTAAAGCTATTATAAGAAAAAACATTAATAAAGCATGTACTATAAGCTTTTAAATGGCAACCCAAGAAGGTAAATCAACTAAGAAATTATGCAAAGACTTTGAAGCCAACAATTTGCCACCGTTTTCAAGCCCAGACTCGAAGCTTAGTCTTGAGAAAATCCCAATTTATTTCTGATACAATTTAGCTGCAAGCCAGAATTTGTCATTGGCAATTTTCCAGTGACCATCTCTGGCAGCGATAAACTGCAACTGCCGGCCGAATGACAACCCGGCATTTTGCAATTGGCTCTCTGCCTGCCTGGCTGCGCGGTCCAAAGTGTTGAATTCCAAATTACACGAGCCGAGCCATCGCAGCTCATAGAGCTATAATCTGGTTACATATATCACCAGAGCGGTCCGTTGCGGCGGCGGCGGCGGCAACGTTGATTAAAAACGAATTAAAAATGCAGGCAAAAGCAAAAGGCCCCGGAGGGCTTTCAACGCTCGACGCTCAACGCCGACTGACCACCCATAAACTAAGCGAATTACTTGGGGCGCGTTAAATGGAAATCGAAGTGAGGCGGCCCTCGCCCCCTGATGCCTGCTGCCCCCGGAGCAATTACCCCCCCGCTCGCCAGTACATCATCAAGCCCCCCTTCTCGACACATTAAATACGCATTTGTTATGTGTCGCAAGTTGGAATGGATAACTTAACCGAGAGCTATAGGAAAACCCACGGCATCGAGAGCGGGCGTAGCCTTGTCCATTATTCAATTGAGTAATTTTTTATTTAGTCAGTTTGGCTTGGTTTTTTAGTCCTACACTAAGGGAAAATTTGGACTTAAATTAAAATAAGTAAGAACGAAACAGTTGAGTGTGCTTAGCCAAGCCTTCATGACTTTGATCGCGGGTCTCCGGAACTATTTCTTTGATAATCTTGAAACAATAAAAAAAAAATCAAAAACGTTCTTAAAAAATAGCTTCATTTTAATTATCCTAGCCAGGACTTGACCCCACGTCTTGCTATTTAAAAGATGAGTGTGTGAGCAAGATAGATAAAAGGTTGCCACTTTATTGTCCAATAACTGCAATATTCATGATCAAATTGTTCTCAAGTTTCTGGAAAACATCCGTCAAATCGTTCTAATGCTCTATTTAAAAAACTATTTCTTTGATAACCGTTAAAAAATTAAAAATATGTTCGCCCTATCCAGGACTTGAACCCAGCAATTTATGAGATAGGTGTGTGCAAGCGAAATAGATGAACAGATTCATTTTTATTGTCTTATAACTCCAATGATTTTTATTCAATTAATATAAATTTTTAAGAAATCAATCAATCCGTCAAATCAACTCCCCTTATAAGGCTAAGTTTTGCAATAAATTATTTATTAATAACTAAAATCGTTTTATAAAATTCTCAAATATTATCTTAAGAAAGAGCCAATGTCTCTAACAAGTAAACTTATTTTTCTGACTTTAGAAAGACTTCCCTTGCAGTGTAGAATTTCTTTTTGGCCCCAGGGCAATTGAACCAAAAAATTCGTAATTGTAATTGTTTGGCATTGCAAAATGTGGCTTTTTAAATGGCCCGCTGGTCTGCTGACTCGCTGCTGGCCAGTCCAAGTCCAAGTCGGAGTCGAACTTAGAGTCAAAGTCGGTCGCCTGGCTCTTGGCTACCGTTGTGGCCCAATCTTGGCACGACCGTCTCTCTCTGTCTCCCAAAGTGACGCACACGACATGACCAACTGACGGACCACCAACGCCCCCGCAAACCTCTCTCTGCTCCCCCTCAACCCAAAAAAAAACCCCGAAAATTTTCATTCTATTTGGCGCACGTGCCACACGAAGCAAATTGATTTTGCCAGTAGGTGGAAAATAAAATTAACTTTGCGGTTAGATATAGTTTCTTTTTTTGTTTTTTCTTCTATTTGTGCCAGCAGTTAAATGAGTTTCGGCCTTTGGAAATTAGCTAGATTTTGAATTTGTATTTGATTTGCTAAGGCCTGGCATGGCGTGGGCCAACATCGATCTGTCCGTCTGTCCGGCTGTCCGTCTTTCCGTCCATTTCTGCTGGTCAAGATCTCGGTTCGTACGGCTGTCAGTCACTGTGACTGTGACTGGAATGAGTCGGTGACTGGGACTCGCTTACAAGGCGCCTGCGGTCATTTCCACCGCTTGATTTATGGCAAGAGATTGGCCAGGCAACAACAGCAACTAGCCTCGGCAATTGTAGATACATTTTTCAAATGCATTTTTCCCTCAATAAATTTGTTTTCGTACAAAAAAATATATACTTTCTGGCTGCTATATGAAAAATGTTTGAGGATTTTTGTTTGATTTCAAAACGCTCTTGGCTAATTCAATTTACATTTGTAATTGGTTTTTTAGTAAGCGAAAATTTTTAAAGCTCAGTCACGGTAATAGTTTTGCTTACATTTTTAATGATTATTTTATTATTCCAAACATATTTATTATGCCTTATGTTATAGAGTAGCCCAGAATAAGAACTTTTTTAATTGGTTATAAACTTAAAATTATTTAAATAGGTAATATTTTTACCTTAAAAAATATCGAAATATTCTTAAATAAAGTCTCAACACAACTAGTTACTTCAGAAAAACTCAATAATTGCCTTTAAAATCTAAGAAAAGACTTCAAAAATCTATAAAAACAAAAGACTTAGGCAACAAACTTGGCTTGAGAACCAAAGAAAAGTCTTCCGTCTCTCAGAAGTTCGTAATTGGCCATTCGCTTGTCCGTCCTATGGATCGTTTTCGTGTCTCTGCACAATTATCAATTACTCCAATCACTTTTATGTCACATGCAAATGCCACTGCCTGAAATAATAATAATAATAGTTAATAATAAATGCCGTGCATAAAAGTTTACGTTGCGCCCACATTTGGTGTTGCGGTGTCGGTTCAAGTGTTTGTGTTGGCCATCGGCCAATTGGCATTAATTAGCCAGCAATTTTCCGTTGGCGGCTTTTAATTTTGCCAAACGAAACTGCCAACTAACAACCGTACAGCAATCCAACAATGTAACAATCCAACAGCCAAGTTGCCACCCACCAACACGAACAGCCAGTATCTTACCGAGGGGTGGAGGGTAGAAGGTGTTGAAAAACAGAAACAAACAAATGCCACACCAAGCGATTTATTTCCCATATTGCAGAGCTATTGAAATTCTTTGTTTTACTCGGGGGTTATGTTTGATTTATGCTTTTGTTTTGTTGCTAAGTGATTCAATTATAATGCCATTAAAAGCCAAAAGGCTGGATTTGGTGTGAAAGATCATTTATAAATAATTGTAATAGATATTTTTCCTTAGAATTTTGGTCAAACCAGATTCCATAAAATATTCTTAATTTTTTGTATTTAATTGAATGGGAAAAAACGGAGTAAGTAGAACAAGAAGGTTTATAAAAGCTGCTACATAAATATCTGAAAACTTTTATAATATCTATGAAAAGCATGCTATAAAAATGCAATATACTCTTAAAAGATAATCAAAAAATGCTCTTCAAATAATTCTCAAAAGAAAATGCTTAGTTTTCCGGCTGGGCTTGGTTTTCCGTCAGCCTAATGGCTCTAATAATTTCTAAATTATGCAGTTTGTAAGGTTTCCTTTATTTTTTTGTGGGCACTTCTTTGTAAGTATTTTTCGCTGGTCTGACAATACATAAATTTGTCTTTGAAGTGGTCCCGACCCGACAAAAAAACCAAAATGATTGCTGTTGCACTTGGTGTTGTCATTGTTGCTGTAGTTGTAGTAATGCAACTATGTGTCTTTGTTTGGTTTTTTAGTATTTTTTTGTAAGCTTTGTGTCACTGCTTGATTAGTTTTTAATTGTATGATTTATGGCATTGCACAAAAGCAAAGCGTTTCGCGTTATGTTAATGTTAATTGAGAAATTAACATTTTATATACATTTTGTGCCCGCTCCTTGATCGCCGAGACAACTTGTCAGATCGTTAATGCTCATCAATCGCTTGGCCAGGCCTGACCATTTGATAATTCGCTGATTTATTAGCCAGCCTTTAGCACGAAGCGACATTTGCTTTTAGCCAATATTAGCATAAGACGGAATTTATATTTCTTATCTCCCTCGAATGCGCTGCGCGGCCCCCTTTGGCGATTCGTTGCAGCACTTTTTGTGGCATTTTGGCTCAAAAAAGATTTTTCTCACAACGCCCACCGAAAAAGCCAAACACACAACTGCCTTAAACTCATAAGCCCGATCCGTTGGTTGCCGACCGCGTCGAGTGCCACAAAAAGGCCACAAAATGCTCAGCTCGGCCTCTGACTTTCGGTAATTTGAAAATTAATAAAGTCGTTTGTTATGCAAAGTGGCAAGCGGGTGGCAAGCGGATGTGGGCGGATTTTCAGAGGCCGCGACTGAGAGAGGTGCGGGCTCTGCCAGCTGTTTTTTATTTGTTTGTTGGGTGTTTTTTTCTTGGTTTATTATTTTGGTGTGAATTGGCCCAGCAAAATGTGGGCCACCACCGGCATCTACAAAGTTGCGGCATACACGCATGCTCCGCTTGGTTTCCGATTTGGTAAAAATCAAAGAGCTAAAGGGAAATTCATAAATAATATGTCGAAAGCAGTGACTTTGGTAAAGTTCTCTTTAAGCACAGTATGGTCAATTTGTAATCTTGTGGCTAAATCTAAACTTTGTTTGCGCTAAAGATCTATTTTTATATTTTATTTTTTCTAAAACTCCCTGTATAGAACTTATGTACTATAATCTAGCTACTTTCTTTTATTTTTTACTCACACAAAAAGAGTTCTCAAATGTTAATGTATTAACTTGGCTTACCTATTTCTATTATCATTATTTATTTTTATTATTTCCATTTTAAATATATGTAGTACATTTTTTTCCATACTTTTTATGTAAATTTCCCATCACCGAAATTTGCAACTGCAAAGTACAATTAGTTCCCTCTCAGAGCCAAGTACTTCTCCACCATCGCCGCCAATCTTAATAAGCCAGCTCCAAAATGCCAGAGCAAACAAAAGGTGTCTCTGTCTGAACATATATATTTTTTTCCTTCATTTTTTTTTTAGCCCCAAGCTAGTGGCTGCTACTCAACTACTGAAACTTTGGCATCAACTACAGCATCTGAAAATGGCAGTCAGCCACAATGGAAGTGGCACTGTCAGTGGCCAGCTAGTAGTTCGCTCGGCTACACCTTTCCCCATTAGCCCGGCTAGGGAGCCAACTGGGTCAAAGTGGCACAAACCCCACCGCGATCATTAGGCTGGCTGGCAGTGGAAAAATACGAAATACAAAATATACCCCATGGAAACCATGACAATCTTCAGCCCACAGGCAAAGGAAAAAAAAAACAAAAACGTTGACAACCAAGTGCAGGCAAATGTATCATAAATTTTCATATAATTTTCCAGCCGTGTCTCTCGGAGAAACCGCAGCAGCAGCATAGTTGCAGTTGGAGCTCTTTTACCTTATTTTGTTGTGTATTTTTTTGGGGGGATTTTGCAAGTGCCGCCAAACACTTGCAGCTGCAAAACAAAAGCAACAGCAACAATGATCACTTGTAGTTAATTTTTCACAAGTGACTGCAAAGTTTTGTGCAATATGCGGAGCGGGTTTTCTGCCAGTTTGATTTTTCTTCGAGGAGGGGGAGCGAGCTTTTCATATAGCCTGACCTGTCGCGACCGTTGCCAGGTGCAAGCTGGCAAATACTTTGAGTCTTTGACTTTTCTCGCTTTTCAGTTTTTGGAGGTTCAGTTTTTTATTTATTTTTATTTTTACCATTTTTGTTGTTTTTTTTTTGGGGGGCTTTCGGCAGTCACTTAAGTCGCTGCTGCTGCAGCTGAGACGATAATTAATTCGGAGCACAGATCCGAAACGATCCGATCCGGTCCGGTTCAATTATGTCTCTCGGCCGGCCAAAGGAATTTTGTCTGAGATTTTTTGGCAAATTGGAGCAGTTCCATTTCCATTTTTCCATAAAGGCAGCTGTGCCGCGTTTTTTGTTTTTTCTCTCCTTTTTATGGAGCTTGAGGGGGCTGGAAAACTAGATCCGACACTGACATGCCAATGCCGCAAACACAAAAATTCTCAGGCTTGTTAATTGCCGTTGTCAGCTTGCGGGCTATTTATAAATTTTTACAACAGTATAAAATGCTGCCAATTGGAATTGGAGTTGCATATTTGTGGTTAACATTTAGATTAAGGTAATGGGAAAAAAGGAGACGGAATTTCATGGAAAGATGTAGCAGCTGTGGGGTTAAAAATAATAAAATCAAAAAGTACTTAGAGACACAATCCTTAAAATAGTTATCAGTAGGTAACTCTCCCCTTAGCCTAAGTGTATTATGCCTTTACCTTCTATTATTTGTACTCTAAAATACATGGTCTTATCAATGACTACAACTCTCCCCCAAACAAAATGCCATTACGCAAGAAAACACTTTACAATCGGAAAATGTCACCATTTAATTACGCACACAAAACAGTTTAAAGTTGCAACTTGCAGCAGCCGTCAACTGACAGTGACAACTGCAGCAGCAACTGCGGCAACTGCGGCAGCAGCAGCAGCAACATCAGTGGCAGCAACTAGCGGCAGCCCAGGCATTGCACAAATCTCGTCAGAAATTAACATAAATCCAATCACAAAAGCCCGCGCAAGTTTCTAGTGTTTTGGAAGCCGTAGGACGGCGATCGTTTAGGCTGAAGGCACTTGAAATAATTAAAGGTAAGAATTCTCCTGGATTTTATAATATCTCGTATATTAATTCCATAAAAAAAGGGCCTACAAATAATAAAATCTAAGAAATACTTTAACTTAGGTATCAAGAAACAAACGATTATAATATAGACGGGAACCCATTTTATTAATTCTAATGGTTATAGTTATTATTATTATTTTTCCGCCTGTAACCAGGAGGAACTGTGGAGATCGGTTCGGTTCGGATCGGATCGGATCTGTCTGCCTGTCCGCCTTGGTCTTTGCATCTCAAACGGCATCTGTCGCCGTGTGTTGGCCGTCATGTTGCGCCTGCGCCTGCAACTGCATCTGAATCTGAATGCCGAGAGTCCAAATCCGACCGCCGAGTCTCTGGGATCTCTGAATCTCGGTAGGCCATATAGCCAGCCGACTTGCAGTCTGTGGATCAGCGCCCACGCGACTAATCGCGCAACTGTGCAACGCCAACTGCTGTTACGTCTGTTGCGTTGTCTCATGCCTCTTGTGGCTGCAGCGTTTTTTTTTGCGCTGTGTTTTGATTGGATTTTCTGTGCGAAATGATGGCCAGGGTAGCGATTGGGGGTATAAGAAATATTAGTATAAGACATTTCTTACATTTTAAAAGGTGTTTATAAATTTTTAAATATTTTTATTTCGAGCTTTAAGGAATTTAAAATATTTAAAATGTAGTTTAAGAATTTAAAAGTATTATTTTGAGGCTCTTAGAAATTTATAAATTGTATGAGCTAGAGGAAAGAGAATTTCAGTATTTAATAATATACTTTTAGCAATGAAATATCTCTTATAGTTTATAAAATAAAATAAATCCTAGAAAGGAAGTTGAAGATGCCCGCCGAAGCCACGTGAAGACATACATATGCTTAATTTTTTTTAAGTAACATCTCTTTATTTTATTTCCTAGAATTCTCATAAGAGTTTTATTTCATAAATGATGTTTCTGGTTGCTTTTTTTAATAACTAATTTAATATTTTATTTTTAAACTCTATCAACGTAATTTCCCATTGCACATCTAAGGTATCTTCTAGTCAAAACCCTCTCTGGAAATAGCTTCTGCTCCTTTTTTTCTCAAGCTGCCTAAGGCGCCCTCACATGCCATGCCAGCTGCCCGGCTTGATTTTTTTATTTCGAATATTTTGGCATCTCCCTGGATGTGTTTTGCATGTTGGCTAACTGCTTGCCCCGCATAACCCACCCAAAAACCCCGTAATTTCTTTCCCCTTTGGCGGATCCAGGAGACACTTTGCCTTCCTATTCGTTTTATTGCTGATTTTATTTAGTTTTTTTTTTGGGTGCACGAGTACGGGATTGGCCACTCATGCCATATAAATGTTGCATTGAAGCCAACTGAAAAACAATTCAATTATCAGAAAATGCAAATGCCAAATGGTGTCTTGAAGGAATGCCCCGCATGCTGTAAGGTGAAAAAGGACAGGGGGAGGTTAATGCAGAGAGAATAATAATTAAATTAGAGTTCTATTCGGGGTTTATATATAATTAATTAAATGAATTATAAATCCTCTGCATTCTAAAGAATATTCGTTCATTAAATAATTATTTAAATAAAATTTTAGTGAATATTAAACAAAAGTTAATACCAATTAAAACTCAATTTGGGAGACATATTAAACTTAAAATCTATATTTAAATGCTTAAAATAAATAATTTAAAATGTCAATTTGGTTCTTCAAAAAGGTTCTATAACTTGTAATGTAATTTTCCCTCGGTGTAGGAGAGAATTGCACTCGTGACATATTCGGCCGTGTATCTTGATTTCATTTTTCAATTTCCACAACGAGCACTAGAAGCTCGAAGGAGGAGCAGAAGCTGCAGACGCAAATTATATGCCTCTTTGGAGGAGGTTGCTCTGAGCTGCTGAGCTTGCAACATGTTGACAAGGCGCGCCGGCAACAACAGCTGAAAATGCACCAACCACACTGGCAGTGCCAGCATTTCCTTTTCACAATTAACGTTCTACGTGACAAGTGACACCAATTTTACCACCTTTAGCTTTTGTTTTTGTTTCTCGGTTTCACTTGGGTTTCTGTTTCTGTTATGTTGCATGTTTTTTTTGTTTTTTTTTCGGTTTTTATGGGGACCACCATCAGGGCCGAGTTTCAGTTTGAGTTAGAGTTAGAGTTAGAGCGTGCTGCAGATGCACGTTCCGCGATTGTGTGCGCAGTTTTGTTTTGGGTTAATGGAGATGATTTGTTGCCCTATTCTAATGCTGCTAGCTGCCACTCGGCCAGGTTCCTGCATTCCTCGAGGCCCTCTCAGGCTCCGAGCTACATATTGCAGTTGGTAATAAAATTGTTGGAGGCAACATATGAGTAAAGCTGAAAAATATTTTATATTGGTGAATAGATTAGGGATTTTATACCAAATAATTCATAAAAAACCCATTATTTGCAGCCAAAAATACAATAAACTTTATTTATTAAAGGACATACCTGAGTTGGAAGAATAAAATAACAATGAAAAAATATTTAAAATCAATAATTTAGTATATTTAAATGAGTTTTAAGCTTAATAAACTCACAATCATAATCCAGTACATTTTTTTAAAAGGCTTTTCGATTCTATTTAAAATAAAATAAATAAAGTAAATGTAATAAAACAAAGAAAACCCACCATTCAGAGCTCCCCTTAGGTTAAAAAACTTGACAAATTACCACAGCAGCCGCTTGACCTTCTGTCTGCTGCATGCCGAATGTTGCATGCTGCATTTTGAATGCTGCATGCTGCAGGCTCAATGGTGCACGGTGCCTGGTATGTTGCAAGTTGCATTTGGCCTGACCCTGGCGACGCCTAAGCATGTTGGCTTCACTCCTCATCTTTTTTTACTGCGGGGTCAGTGTGTGGGTCGTGGGGCTGACAATGAGCTGAGTTATGGCCGTGCAGATGGAAATTGTTTTCCTCGCCATGGCGGTGGAGTCAGGTTGCACATGTGGGCCATAATCGTAACGTAACCATAACCACCATGACCACCATATGCGGATAGTGGTTTTCCGCGAAGCAGAAGGAGTTCACAAAGTTCAGCTCCACCGAAGAAGAGATGTCTGGTGGCAAGGTGAGAGAATGTTTCAATTAGTTAATGTCCCCTGTGTGTGTGCTGCTGCTGGGAGGTACAAATATAATATATTTATGGGATTTTTTCTCTCACACTTTTCTGCACCTGTGTGTTGGCATATTTATCGTTTCACTTGATCAGAGGATATTTGTAAAAAATCAGTCAACAAAATCGATCAGGAAACATTTGTCAGGAAATATCTATTGGCGGAAATCTCGAAATTGTGGTGTGAAAAATGCATCGGAGTTAGTGAGGCAATGGAAATTAATGTGGAAAATTTGCACACTTGAGAAGAGCAAGAAATAAGGAAAATATAAATGAAATATTTTATTTAAAAGGCTAGAAAAAATATTAATTTTCTTATTTATAAAGATTATTATAAAGATCTAAAATCATAAAATAATTTGCAATAAATTCCGTTTCTTTTATCAGCTTTAAAATCATGAAAAACCCCTTGAAAAATGAGTAGCCACACGATAAACTCAAAAATTAATTGCGACAACATCAACACTGCACCAGATCAGTGTCAAATCAAAACAATTTTCACCGATCCAATCTCTGTCACGGTGTTTTCTTTCACTCAAACACGAATATCGGGCTGGCCATCAGACACATCTGCAACATACACACATCGACAGCATCAGCATCAGCGATTTTTAGATGCTTAATTTATGCTGTGAGTACGTCGAGGCATTTGCATAGCGTTGATTACAAAATGCCAATCTCCAGCCACGCCTCTTGATGTTTTATCTTATATATATAAATATATCTGGGTGGCTAACATGTCGCCGCTTTTCAAAAAGTGTTGAGGAAAAACGCTTTTTGACAGGCGGAAATTGTTGCTATTGCCGTGCTGTGGCTGTTGTGTGGCTTTAGCTAGCAGTTGCTTTGGCTGTTTGTTATGGCAAATTCAATCAGCCAAGAGTGCAAGGCAGGTCAAATGCCACTAATGAGTTGCCCCACACGCAGCCAGCCAGCCAAGAGGCAACAGATGGGGCAGAAACGATGCGACCAAAGCCGAACCCCAATCGGCACTTGAAGAAATTTTAAGGGGTCTTTATAGATGGGTGTGAAAATAGAGGACTTAGGTGATAAAATCTAAGAGAGAAAATATTTTAAAATAGTTTTTTAAAAGTAATATAAATGATTTATGAAAGACTATGAATATTAATGAATTATTTATGTGAATTAAGTATGTAAAAGCCTTTAGAGAAATTTACTGACTAGCAAGTCAGCGCTGTGGGCATCACTGCTTTAAATTAATTAGGAAAAGGAAAACTTTGAACAAAAATCTTGAATGTAAAGATATATCCTGCTTCTTATAAGCGATATAAGTGTTTGATCTATACGCTTATTCTTTTCCTCAGTGCACTTGCATCAACACTCAAGGCTATTTTATCAATGCGTCGATGTTGTTGCTGTTTTGGCGGTAATTGCAGCATCATCTTGAAACTTATTACATGCCAAGTCAGCGGCAACAACGCCAGCAACAACAGTGATAAAGCCTTCACTGATGACAATCGCACGGACCTGGACATGGACATGGCCTGCGATTCAACTTGGTCTTTTTTTTTTTGCTTCACCGCGCCGATGAGTTGAAAAGTGCAGCAGCAACAGCAACAGCAGCAGGCTAACCTGCAACTTTGCTGCAGCTGCTTAGATTTATTGGTCTTAAGTAGCAGCAAAATGCGTCTTTTGTCGTAGTTAAAGTTTATTGGCCACATTACCCCCCTCTCTGGGCCTCAGAGCTCTCTGATATTTCTGCTGAGTTGTGCCGGAGATAAGCATCGTTCATTTGAGTACGAGCACCGACCGGGCTTATTTATGCCAGCATCAGCAGCATCAGCGATGACGACAACATAAGCGTTTATTACAATGCATTAAAATATCAGATTATCGGCAATTATTGCACAAGGAGAGAGAGGGGCACACAAGGACCTTTCAAAATATGAAATAATCAAGATGATTATGATTAAGAACAGGTGATAAGACGAGGGAAATTGAGTAATTGAGTAATCAATTAAATGGTTATTATTATTAAATGTATATTTATAGATTGTTTGCAGTTAGAAGATAATATTTAGATATTAATAGAGGGAAAGTCGGTTATCAAGGGATACTTATGAAAAATACTTCTGGCTTGGCAAGTTTACTTTTCCTTGACAAGATCTTTGAGTTTTTGTTGTTTGAGTTTTAGTTTATTATTTGGGTTTTTTATTTACAAAAATTTAATCTTTCAATATTTATTTTATTTGCTCAGTACATTTTCGATAAACTTAATTTTAAATGCTATAAAAATATATATATAATAATTCTTCTTCCAATAATTCCTTTAAAACCAAGCTAGAATAAAGAGATATAAATACCAAATGTGACTTTAAGACCCTCTGATTAAAATACCTTCTTAAACATACTTAAAGGTCACACTAGACAAAACCACACATATGTTATTCATGATCGAACAAACTCAAATCTATTCTACCTTCAGCTTTAACCTTATTCACTAAGTAAATGTCAATGGAAACATCATCTTTAAAACTTAATCATATGCTGCTTAAAAGCGAGCTGCATGCCCATACAAATTGCTAAAACGAAATCCAAAAATACGAAAACTTGCAATTTCAATTTGGGTCGCCACTTTTCGTCGTGACGCCAACAACATTGCTCCAAATTTTCCAAAAAAGATATATAGAAATAATAATAATACAATCAGAAAATGTAACCATTTTGTAGTTGACCTTTAGCGGCAAATGCATTTAAATAAATATGCCATAATTTATGCAAGGCACGGGCACAACAAAAAATACAACGAAAATCCAAATATTTTTGTATAATCAAATAAGCTAGAAAAATAGAGAAAAAACTATGGAGCTACCAGTGGCTGGAGGCTGTTGTCATAAGCTATGAAAATAAACTACATTTACCACAGAAGCCGAACGAATGACAAGCCACCTAACCTAAACTTATTCGGCAGCCTCGACTCAATCGTCAACTCATTGAGATATTGATCTGGCTGGCGCCCCTCGCCTGCCCCCCTCCGATCTTGGCCAAGACTTGACTCTATTTTTTTTTTTTTGGCCAAAAACAGACTTTGGGTCTCTCTCACTCGCTGATCTTCCAGCCGCCGGGGCCGATACTGAACTATTGTTATTTCACGAACTGTGACACGTTGCCTTTTTTTGATGTTTTGCCATAAGTTTTTGTTGTCTGTTTTTTATTTTCTTCGTGTTTTTTCTTGGCTTGTATTTGTTATTTTTTTTTTTCCTATTATTTATTTCTTGATTGTACAATGAGTAAATAAATTCAGTGCTACTGTACCCACCCTCGACCTTTTGTGGCAGTAGCAGCTCGAAGCCTGGCTAAATGTTTGTGCTGCGATTTATCATTATCGTGACTTGTGATCTCCTCCGTTTCGTTTAAACCTTTTTTGGCCTGGCCATTGTTTGTCTTTTCGTCTTTTCGGGGGTATTTAAAGTTGTGTTTTTTCTCCCTGTTTCCTTTTTGATTTTGTTTTTCACTTTTTGCAAGTTAAATTAACATGTTTTTTGGCTTTGAGTGACATTTGTAGGTGTACAATGTGGCACAAATGAAGTGAAGTGTGCAACAAATATGGCTGGGCCGATTGGCTTCGATTTGATCAGTTGTCAGTGGGTCAAAAGGTGATGTGAGCTTGGGAAAGTCCTTTTTGGGAAGCTGGAGCTCGAACTGAGGTTGTCAATCCGTTACCAACGCCCACACACAATTCGTCACCCAATTCGAGCCAGCCAGCCAGCCGGCCGGGGCATGACCATAACATTAAAATAACAATCGTCTACCACTTACTTATCCCTCCACTTCTGCGGGAACGCCTCCTCCAATCTCCAGCCAGCGATCTGTTTAAAGTCTAAGTATGCCTCCTGGCGACACTTGAGTTATTTTCGCCCCTCTCGACACTGAGAAAACACACGCTTTCAATGGGTTGTATGTCTTAAGATAATATTGAACCTGGTGGGGTCCACTCCTCATTTACATTCTCTGTGGAGTTCAAGCTAAAGCATTTTAAATAGATTTTAACTTGAAATATTCATCTTAAATGATTCTTTCAGTGCCCTCAACTCGAAAATCCGTAAAATCAATTTGCCAAAACATCTACAACTTTATCAGACGAACAAAAAAGAGGCGAAGGGGCCACCATTTGAACCCGCATCTTGGCCCAGACAACTCCATCTGCTTTGGCATCAATCTCTGACTACAGTTTGTAGCCCCAAGGAAGCCACAAACAAAAAACAGAGAAAAAAAAAAACACTTAAATTTCTGTTATCGCCTGGGCCATATCAATTGACTTTTCGGGCCAAATATAAATTACAATCCTAGCAGGAAAAAAAAAAAAGAAAAGCGAGTGCCAACTATAATAATTCAGTTTCGGGCAAGCCAGAGAACTGCAATTTTCGCATCAAAACGCTTTCAACTAATGTCAGAGATTAGGCAAATGGGTGGGCCCCCAAAACAAAATAGATATATAAAAAATAAAGCCAGAGAAGTTGGAAAGTAACCGATATTGCTGCGATTTGCTGCACTTGTTATGTGTACTTGTGGTACTGTGGGTCAGGCGCAGTGGTCACCTCGATAATGGTTTCATTGCCTTGGCGGGGTTAATCAAAAATTGCTGACCCCATGGAGGGTACCTAACATTGGCCATATATCTCTATATAGACATCGGCCACGCATGCCTGCAGCATTAATTGGCCATCATAAGAGCGGCCCAAAAAGCAAATGATGGCGGTGGAAAATTGCTTAATCAAGGCGTTGGCTATGCCAATCCAAAGTTAATGGCCCATAAACACAGCCGGAGTCAAGCGATTGCCTGCCTAATTTGTCGCTTGCCAGGCCAATCAGGCGGCAACATGTTGCTGGGAACAAGTGCAACATAGTCAGGGCACTGAGAGAAATTTGTATATATATTTGCTCTGAAACATTTAAAGAAAAATTTGGTTAAATGTGATTGCTCATAGAAGAGGTTATAGCTATTGCTTTTTATATATATATATATATATATTTTTTTTTTTTTACAATTTATCATTGTTAATGCACGTTGTATTTTTTGATCAAATTAAAGGGAATATGAATTTATTTAATGTTATAGTTAATGTTATATTTAATTTAATATAATCTAAATATTAATTAAATGACAATTATTGGGCAAATGCTTCTTAGTAAATATTAAACATTAAGAAGTATATAAATAAATTATAGTATATTAAACATTAAGAAGTATATAAAATATTGATATAATAAATTATTTAATATGATTGATTATAAACAATTTTATAGACATGAAAGAACTATATACATACAATATATGAATTATAATAATACAGGAGTGCCACAGAAATTGGTATCGCTTTGAAAACTGTTTAAAAGTATGCTTTAAAATTGTTTCATATTAGAAATACTGGACTTTAAATATTTGTTTGCATACTTTTAGAAATATGGCTTTCAAATTTAAAGCGACTTTCGTGGTTTAAATATTATTAAGAGGTTAAATTTTAAGACTTTATTATTTACAAAGTGTATTTTAAAGTACATGAATATTTTGATATTTCTTTCTTTTGCCATAGGTTAAATGAAATATTTTTTTTCAAGTGCCATCTGTATGTGTGTGCCACAGCTTTCTGTTGTTGTTTACCTGTCAAATGCTGACATTTGCAACGGTCGCTCCAATATGTTTGACATTCATTTGGCGATTCCAGCCGCATGTTGCCCAGGTGCCTGACATTTTGCGTTTGCATAACACGGCAGTAACAGTAACAGTGCGATTGGAAAATTCAGAGGAAAATGCAGCGGGCAACGGCGGGCAGAGCAGAGCAAATCAAATGCAGTACATCACCTGATTGCACTTGTTGTTGCCAATCGATGGGGGAATATCGATGGAAATGCAAGGCAACGAGTTTTGCAACGGCATGCAAATGTCGCCGGTAACATGATGCGGCAACATGTTGCCGACTGTCAAATCGGGGCATAACCAACATGCAACAGGTTTATGTTATGCGAAAAAGCGTGGTTTTACTTTATGGTTGCATTTTTAAGGGGTTTACTCTCAGCAGTAGCAGCACAAGAAAATACATTTATTATTAATGAAATGTCTTGATTTATGTGTTACTTTATATTTTATTTATGAAATATATCGGATATCTTTGATGTCAGGCCTGGGCACCAATATTAAAATCGGAGCCAGACATAAAAACAAAACACTGAAAAGTGTCAGAAAAATGAGTCCATTAACCAAACTGAAAATGCGACCCAAGCTTAGTGAAAAACTTTCGCCATTTTATGTTTTTGTAATTCTTGACTCGAGGAATTTGTCCCCAGTGATGTGTATATTTTGTTTTAGTTTTGTTTGTTTTTTTTTCCCATTGAAACAACAAGGGTTTCATAGAGTATCTCAACTTCGTTTGTTGAAGTTTAAGCCCCGACTTGTCCCATTCGCCATACATGCTTATTTCCTTCTTTTTTTCTAGTTTATGATGGCGGGGAAATGCGTTTGCAATAAAAAATCAGCCACATAAACGGGCACTTAACAACAATAGTTGATTGATTGTCGACAATTGGCAGCCTGACTCTGTATTTGTTGCTTTTTTGACAGCTCACCGTGTTCGTATGGGCTGCAGGTGTTGCCCGGTTATTGATTTGTTTTTTTTTTCCTCTTTTCCTCTGTCACATATGTTGAGTTTTTTTTTGTGTGTGTCTAGCATACGTTTTGGTATGTATGTTCGAGTCTCAGGTCACACAGTGGGGCTTAATAGTCTGCGGCCAGGGCTTAGGGGCAACTTACAAGGGCTTAGGACCACACACATAAGAAATTTAAGTTATACGATATTTTTTCTCAATTGAAATCGCGTCTGTGAAATGATAATCTTGTGTATTTTTTTTTGTTGTAATATTTTGTCTACGGTTTCAGGGGATCCGATTGCTCAGGGTATTTAACAGATATTGGTAGTTTGTCTTTCAGGACTGGCTTTCTCTTAGGGTATTTTTTATATATTTTTAGATATTTAAAATTGAAAATATGGTTGGTTAGAGTGTAAATATTTAATACAGTTGTAATTATTTTTTTGTTTTTGTAATAACAGCCAAGGTGGCACTTAAGTTTTTATGTCTTAGCTTTATCTAAGAGAAACATTTGGCATTAATTTTGGTATTTACTCCTTTTTTTTTTACTGCTGGACCACAAAAGGATTATTTATTACTGGAAGCATTGGCTTTTCCACTACCGAAAATGTTTAATTAGTACTGGAAGCAGTTTGACATTTGGCCAACATATTTTTTGTAAGCCATATAAATTTTTAAGAGCCTCGTAAATAAAAAAAGCAGCTTGGAAGTCTAACAACTAAGACCGTTATATTATTTTATCTGCGATTTCAACACATATGTAGATGCATGAATAAAGTTTTAATGATTTTTTTTTTAGATCCAAATGCATGCCAGACATTTTTAAAGAATTTATTGAATTTCATGTCGATAGTTTCATAAATTCTCGACACTAAAAATGCAGACTTATCTTGAGCGCTTTGTGTTGTCTTGACTTTTAGCACGTAATTATCTTGACGTTTGCGCCCACACCACCAACACCGACAACAGCAACGGCCAACAGCTAACAGCCAACAGCTAACAGCTAACAGCTAAGACATGAGGGCCAAGAGTGAAAGAGAAGGCTCGGGGCTTTAATAACCATAAAAATGGCAGTCAATGCAGCTAAGAGCCAAAAAATACCAAGCGCACGACGAGGAGGAAAACAGAAATGATTGTTGGGCGCACAAAGTAAGCCATAAAAAATATTTAACACACCCTCGGACAAAGCTGTTAACAGCATTGAAAATGCGTAGGATAAGGCCATAAAAAATACACCCATATCTTACGTGTGTGCGAGTGCGAGAGGAGAGTGAGTGTGGTGTGTGCTGCATTTGCTGCGACAACTGGCGACGAGTTGTTGGCAATTTTTCTTTTTCGGGCTGCGGCGACAAACGACAATTAAAATGCAAACAAATTGAATTTGTGTGCGAAAGGTTTGGCTCTTTTGGTTAAGTGTTTTGCGCCATAAACTCACGGCAAACACAGCAACAACATGCACTGGGGAATAAACATCTCCTTGAAATCTGAGAAGTTGCCTTGAAAGTTTATTCAAAAAAATAAAAAGAAAACTTACACATATCATTTGTCATTCCCATTTTGAACGAAGGTGCTTCCTTTTAATAAAAAACCTTTGTTTATTGAATAAATATTTATAATCTTTATAGAATTTATTTATTTTTAACATTTTTATTCCATTAAAAAACAACGAACTATTGTTGTTCCTTATGTTCCTTATTAATAGAATATTTTTAGTACGGATTTTTCTCCCAGTGCATCCAACTAACAACCAACAAACGGCAACACCACAAAAAAGGAAAAAAATATAGGAACAAGTGTGTTTTTGTTGTTTTGTTGTCGCACGCGCGCTCGCAACATTTTTGCTGCTGCGAACGATTTGCGGCGAAAGTTGGCGTGCCGTTATTTTAATTGCAACATGTTGCCCGGTAATTTGTCTGGCACTCGTAAATGTTGCGACGCTAATTGCCCCGCCAACAACAACACACCAACAGCCAACACACCGAACAACAATAGTAACAACGACAGGAACAACAATGTTGCCAACACGTGTGGGTCGCCCGTTTTCCTCATTCTCTACGGCTTTAAGCCCAAAAAAAAAAAAAAAAAAATATTGGAATTGATTTGGTTAGTTGAGCGTTAACGCCCTAAACCGCAGAGTACCAAAAGTACCCCTCATATTCCCCCGAAAAATCTGCGGCACTCCTTGCCGCCCTTCTGGCCATATGAACATTAACCTGTCAACGTGGCCAAGTTTGCAACACATTTAGTGGCCAGCCCGAAGGCGCAAGTTCAAGCTGAGGTAACTATAGGCACTGGAATAAAATGTTATCAGTGTATTGGTTGATTAAAGAGATATTTCTTTCTTATATTAAAAAAAATTTTATTTGGCAACCAATTATATATATAAATTTGAGAACAAAGATATGTCTCAAAATAAAAGTTATTCTTATAAATCCCTATTTCAAAATTTCCATTAAATAAACTTCATTATTATATCTAGACTCTATTTTCTTGAAAGTTAAAGGGCATTCACTTATTTCCAGTGCACCATAACGCGAAGTCATTCCATCGCCATCACCACCGCGACTCTAATCTATAAGCAGTAATCAAATTTCAGCTCGCAGCTACCAACTTGCAGCGCGTACGTGGCTGCCGCAGCCCGTAATTATGCAACACATGTTCAGTGCAACAATTGGCCATAATTTAGTCAAAGGTAATTGAGTAAGCCCCGACTAACGCCAGCTCCCGCGGTCCGCTCTATCATTATGCGGTCCCCAAACTGCGCGAAAAGAAAAGACGGACCGGACCGAGCTCGAGACCCTCCCTCTCTGCCACAGGTACAATACGCACAGTAGTCAGAGTAGTCAGCGGGGTCTGTCCGGCTGTGAGTACAGGCCAACCTTGATTGACGACCACAATGGGGATTGAGTGATGGAATTATCCGCGGCCCGCGGGTGCAGGTGAGGTGCATCCGAGGTGGTGGCTGCCACTGGGCGCCTGCCAGCCTGCCAGTCAGCCCGGCTGCCTTGTTTATTTATTTCTAGTTAGTCGCATTAACTCGCCGGACTGTTATTTAATTGTATGGAGCGATTGGATGAGCATCAAGCAGCTACCTCTGTTAATGTACACTGGGGGAAGCATACGAAACTTTAATACATCCATTTTAAAAACCTTTATTTTATTTTTTTATTTTCTCAAACCTTTATCTTACTTCTAACATAGTAGTACCTACGTTTTTATTTCATATTTTTATATAATTTTAACTAGACTTACATTAATTTTAAAACATGGATGGACACCGATTTTTAGATCGGAGTCTTTTAACAAATATTAGAATTAATAAAAATAGCCAAACAAATCGATAAACTAAGTCTGCTAATTCGTAACTAAGGTATTTTTTTCGACGATGTGTGTGTTTTGTTTTTGTACTCTTCAGCGAAGTTGTTTTCCACTGAAGAACTCTAAAAGACGTGCTTTTGTACTCTCAAGGATCTGTGGCCCCAATATATTTTTTTAAATGTTTTATTTATCCGACGATGCCTTTATTTAAGGTTCATTTAAAAAAGCTTACTGCCTCGTCTGTCTTGTTATTATTTTTTTTTTATATTCTTTATTTATTTCTTCGATAAAAACTAACAACATTTCGTCCAGTGCAGCTCTCAACTTATATGTGTAAAATTCCTAGTGCCGCGTCGTATCCTTTCCTCCATAATAGCTCTCTGGTTAATGATTGCAGTCAATGTGAGCTAAGCGCTTGGCTATCTGGTATCAAGGAAGATAGAAATTGTTGTTTAATTTGCGGAAATTGCTGGCAAAGTGGCCGCACAACAGCCACAACAGAAATCAGACAAAAAGAGAAGGTTAAGGAGATGAATGGACTGAAATATGTGCCATATTCAGTGCAATTATTTTGCATTTCCGCCAGCCTGTTGCCATTGGAATTTGTTTCCAACAAATCGCAGCCCAGCAAAAACAGAAAATGCTTTGAAAAATCAACCACCACCCACACAGAAACGCCTTGGACCCGCCTTCTAATAGCTCGTATCTCCTATATAGTATCTAGTATCTGAATAACCTTGCGCCGATTTCTCAAACAAACACTCAGGCACAGACACACGCTCGGAGAACATTGCTCAGCAATTTGGCTTGCAATTTTTCCGCCACAAAAATTATAAATTAAGTACTAATTACATGGAAATAACAACAGCAACAAGGCAACGAGAAATCTGTGGAAAATCAAACGGAGCCGCACTTTAATGTTCGACTGCGGCCACGCCCCCCACCTCAATGCCCAATGTGTGGGCGTTGCACTAATGAACACAGAAATCGAGAAAAAATGGAAATATCGAAACATTTTTTGTGTAACAAAATGAAAAAAAGAGAGACAAGGCACAGTAGATGCCATAAATAAGAAACTACTTCATTTTCCATGGAGAAGTGGGGAATTAAATTGTTAAAGTATTTTTAGGCATATATAATAATAATTTTAATAATCTGTCTTTGTAAGAAAATATATATTTAAACTATTTCTATCAGCAATAAGTAATTTTTCCTATAATATTATTGATTAATCGAACTCCTTTAAATTATTTTTATTTACAACTTTATTTATAATCTTGAAAATAACTTTATATTTTATTTTTCAATCGTTATTTCTCAATTTCTTTACTGTATCGCAATGATTGGATGCAACACTTGATTGGTTGTTGTATTTATTCGTTGTTGCTGTCTTGAATGGGTGATAAATTATTTCCCGCCATTTACATAAATGCTTTGAATGCATTAATTAAAGTCCAAAAGGCCCGGACTCCCTCCCGTTGTTCTATCCAACCCAAGTCCCACCCCTTCGATCTAATCAATTGTTGTTTATTATTGGGCCAGGCCCATAGAGAAGCCATTACCATTACGATTAGCGAATTGGCCTTATACATACGTACGTACGAGAATCTGAGTATCTTTTGTTCGACTGCGTATCTGCATCTGACGATATATCGCAGATATATATGGATAAGTATGCTGGCCATTTTAAGTGGCTGCCGCCTAATTGTTCATAAAAGTCAACAGTCAATAGCTCTTTATGTTTGCGCTTGAAATTTATATTTATTTATTGTTATTTTTCAGCAGCTTCATAATTTTTTCGCCAGGCTTGGCTGCAGTAGCCACCGCCGCCGTATTCCATTGGAAATGAGTTTTGTCTTTTTAAATTCCAAGGTCTTGCCATTCTTTACAATTAGCAACTGAATTTATGAGCGATTTCAATTTCAATGCGGTTCGTTTGTTGCCTTTTCTGACTGCTGACTGCTGACTTGGCTGACTGCTGGCTGGACTTGGCTGATCTCTCCTCCACTTGTGGGCTAACGAGTTTCTGGCCGAAACCAACTGAACTGCCAAACGAATGCAGCACAAAATTCAAGAACAACAATAGCAGCAGCAGCCGTAAATAACAAAGTCAAAGTCACTGACAAGCATTTGAAGCTAATCAGAGCAGGGGGTCAATCCACAGTGCGTTTCGGCAAAATATATAAGCCATAGAATAACTGAGGAAAATATATTAGAAAATAGACTTTTAAAGGGTTTTCTATATGTGGATTTAAGTGCAATAAAATATTGATTTCAATGCATATTTAAATACTGATTTATAATCTTCTATGTGCATTTTACAAATATAAAAGTCTTAGCTCCTTCTTATACATACTGCTTCTTTTTATTTCCTTTTAGGGGACTCCTATCTAAATTGTTCTTAAATTGTCAATTAAATAATAACCTATTTTTAGATATATTAAATGTATCATTTATGAAATAATTACCTTTAATTTAAGCAACAAAAACACCCGACAACTATCAGTTTTGTTTTGGAAACTGACTTTATCAGCTGTTAGATTTCAATTGGAATCACTCATTGGCACCTACATACCATCGGTCTGACATAATTCTCTTAGATCACCGCCCAGTTTAGCGCCCATTTAGCAGTCATGGATTTTATTAACAATATCTCTATGACATTTAGCAATTGTTCGGTCACGTTAGAACAACCGAAGCCAACCGCAAACAATTACGTTTAACTGGTCGTGGCCAAAGGGGCAATTTGGTAGATGCTGCGATAAGCTCTACACTCAAAGGAAGTTTACCATAAAAAAATATAATTTAATTTTTATGCCATTTTATACAATAATAATTATGTATAACTTATGGCGTACCTTAGAACATAAATAAAATAAAGTAAAATACATTTTTTAAATACCAATTAATTATTTTTAACATACCAATTAGTGACTTATTTCTAAACTTAGAATCTAAAGGCTTAAATAAATACATTTTACCTCTTTGTCTTAAAGTCACTATTTTCTTAAGCTTTAGATGCAATTTAGCCTTTTTCCTATTGAAAACAAAAATGTTTTTGTTATAAATCTTGCATTTTATTTAGATATAGTTTTTTCTCAGTGCCCTTCACCCTCTACCACTACCTCCACTGTAACTTTAACTTATTGACAATGCAATGTAATTGTTTCCGATAGAGATCGTGACCAGGCCTTAAAACTGCATAGGTCTTGTTCCGAGAGCCACAGTGTCCTTTTTTCCAGCTTGGCTTCATCATGTGCCGCCTCCTGATTTTGATAATACTTATCCTTCGACTTGGAAGAGCTTGCAATGGTTGGTCTCCCCCAGAAGTCGTCCAACGCCTCAATAAAGATATGGGACTAGAGCTAAATATTTACATGGATTGCAAGGAAATGGATATATTAGAGGATCAGGAAGAAGTGTCCAACTTGCTACTGAACTCTACTTATGAGCAACCGAAATTAATGGGTAGATTCAGCGCGCAATCTTTGGTCATAGCCTGCTTAAAGGATTCCACATGGAATCAAACTCTAAATGGATTAAAGCAACTTCTTTGGGGTCTGCAGCAATTGCCTATAATATTTATCCTAAACTCTCGAATGGATTTTTATTTTGAGCAAGCCTTACATAAAGGCTACCTTCATGTGCTGGCCTTAAATTTACAGGATGGATTGCTGTACACCTATGAACCATATCCCAAAATTAAAATTCATCAGTTGGATCGAGTAGAGAAGTTCTATAAATTAACTAAACTACGGAATCTTCAAGGAATTGCCGTGAATATAACCGGGGAGACGATGACACCTCGTTGTTTCCACTACAATAATCGGCAGGGAAAGAAGGTGTACGCGGGCTATATGTACAAGTTGGTAAAAGAATTTATTGATACCTACAATGGCACGGAGAGAATGGCCTATGCGGATGTGGAGATAGTTCCCTATGACGAATTGAAAAGTGAATTACTAATGGGTCACATTGATATGATGCCGCGTATTATACACATCCTGAGTTGGCAATTTTTCTACCGCAGTCATGTGTTGTATAATATCAAAACCTTTATAATTGCCCCCTGGGCAGAGCCCTTGCCAAAGAGCCTGTATTTCCTGAAACCATTTTCCCTCACTATTTGGCTAACTATGATGGCCAGCTTGACTTACGCCTCGATTATGATCTGGAGGTTAAAATATAGGCAAAAGGATTCGTCTAATTTATCATCCACTTTCTTGGACGTTTTGCAGTGGTTTTTCCTGCTTCCCATCAGCCATATTTGGCACTATAAACTGGGCATGCATCGGGTTATGGCTTTCCTGGTTCTCTTCACTGTGGGATTTGTTCTTACCAATCTGTATTTGGCTCAGCTATCGAGTTTTTTAACCACTGGCTTATTTAAGAAACAACTTAACACATTTGAAGATCTGTTTCGTGAGAACCGGACACTGATACTTGAGAGCTTTGATATCGAAGTGTTGCATAACATGGTCCGAGAGAAGCTTATTCAGCCGGAATTCGAACAAATTACTATAGAAACCTCGATAGCTGAGGTCTTTTCCCATCGCAAGAGTCTGAACACAACATATGTCTATACGGCCTACGAGGATCGCATCGAGTTCGAGTTGTACCAGCAGAAATTCCTTCGAGTGCCGTTATTCAAGAGAATTGATGACATCTACGACCAGAGGCCGGTATTTGTGGCCCTCCGTCATGGCTTGCCGTATGTGGAGTTATTTAATTTTTACCTTCAGCAAATATGGGAGTCGGGAATCCTTGCGAAATTTCAGAGCGACACCTTGTCCGAGGGCATCTCCAGTGGCGAGATCAGCTTTCGCAAGTCCACATCCCGAGAGATCCATGTCTTTGACATGGAGTTCTATTACTTTACCTATATTTTGTTGGGTGTCGGTTGGTCTATCAGTGCCATTGTTTTTTTGGTGGAGAGAAGAATGTTTTTAAGGGGCAATAAATGTGGTTAATACTTTTATTAAAGGGAGAAAATTTTGAGCATCGAAAAAAATATATTTTCAAAAAGAAATTGTATTTAAATATTTGTCTTTATAATCGTGTATATTTAAACCATTAAAAAAATGTTCAGAATAAATCTTACATATACTTACAATACTGCTTGTTTAGAATACTGAGAAAATATAGAAAATATTTCTTCTACTTTCCCTAGAATCTAAATTATAATTTATCCACATTATAAATGTAAGTACCGACATAGTAATTAAACGTGCAAACAAACTGATGTTGAAGTTTAATTAATGGCCCTTAAACACAACATTCTATTTCATGTAGTTGTTAGGACTAATGTCGTGTTATTGTTTACGATAGCGATCTGGGATAGAGTTTACAACTCCATAGTTTTAATTCAAGTGTCTCAGTGTCCTTTTATCAGCGTGTCCCGAATGATGTGTTACTTCCTGATTTATGTGGAAATTTTCATATTTAATATGTTTTTCAGTATAAAAATCAACACCTTGATGTAAAATGAATACAAAATCAAGGAATTTTACTTCAAATCAATGAGCGTGCATTTTTTTTACAATTTTTTTATGTGGCAAATAATTGCTTTTGGAAAAGTGTTTTCTTTTATTCTATTCTAGTTTAATAATGTGGCCAGAAAATATATTTGGAAGGATGAACTATTTGAAATTCATAGCTGGGACATCCTGGTCTTCAACTTTATGCCTTTATGTTACTGTAATACAGGTTTGCTAATCAAAATCCTATTTGTTTATTGCTTTATAAATAATCAAGTTAATTTTTCAGAGAGTGCATATAATACCAAATTAAATATAAATAGACTTCAGCAAAAGCACGTACCATTTAATTAGGGAACTTACCAAACATAAATACCTTTGTAATGCTCAACAATTGGTATTATCCACCGAACGCTCGTTTAACGAACTGCCGCCAAGTAATTATATTCCATTAATTATAATTGGTGTGTTAAATTAAGAAAGTGTCACAAAATGATTATATATGGCTTTAATAGCATAATGATACCATTTAGGGGGCTGGTCTGCCTCTGGGCCTTGCCTATAAAAGCAGCTCGAGGCAGACGATTTCAGAGTCGCTTCAATGGATTTTCTGCTACTCAACGCGCTTCAGAACCTCTCCTTAGTTGAAGGAAATCGTTTGGGTCAGACGATTCGGGATCTCAATGGATTATACCCAACGGAACTCAATATGTTTGTAGAGTTTGGCAATGGCTCAGACATCCTGGAAGCAGCCAGGGAGTCTTATTTGCCGAGCTTATGGTTCAGAAATACCGAAACTCAGATGGTTCTGGAAGGAAACTTCAGTAGCTGTACGCTGACTGTTTTGTATTTGGAGGAAGAACACGTCAATCGTGGTCTTAAGTACCTAACAAAATGGTTGTGGAAGTATCATCATCTTCGTGTTTTAATATTTTACAATGGTGGGAGTCTGGAAAACCTGCACGAAATATTCAAAAATTGTTTTAAAGAAGGATTTGTGGAGGTATTTGTAATGTTACCGGATTCCCAAGGACTCTACACCTTTATGCCCTATCAGGATCTAAGGATTGTGCATTTAAATAGTGTAAAGGAGTATTATGATCGTTCCAGATCCAAGTGGGATTTTAATGGATATAACATCACCAGCGGTCTTGTCACAGCAGGAGCTCCCCGTTGGTTTTCCTTTAGAGATCGTAATAACAAACTGATTCTAACTGGTTATATGCTCCGGATGGTAATGGATTTTACTAGATATTACAATGGATCACTGCGCTTTTTAGATGTGCTAACTGTCCACGATGGTCTTCAACTTTTGGCCAATGGAACTATCGATTTCTTTCCCTTCCTAATAAGACCTCTAGAAAGTTTTGCAATGACGAATATTTTATATTTGGAGAACTGTGGCCTTATAGTGCCCTCTTCCCGTCGAGTGCCGAACTCTCTTTACCTGAGCCGACCTTATACGTCCAGCACTTGGATAACCTGGCTTATAATGATAGTGTACTGCTCCATGGCCTTGAGAATCTTAACAAGGGGAGAAGTAAGTATTAGTGGAGCTTTTCTGCATATCCTTCGCCTTGTTCTATTTATATCAGGAGGGAAATATATGGGTGCTCGTCCATCGCATCATCGCTGTCTGCTCTTCATAATACTAACGACTTCTGGATTAATATTGACCAACCTGTATTTGGCGCAACTTTCTAGTAATCTGGCCACTGGCCTCTACGAAAAGCAGATCAATTCTTGGGAGGATCTAGATGAAACCGATGGCATTTGGCCCTTGATCGATGTTGATGTTGCAACGATGCAAAAATTAATTCCCGATCGAAGGAAGCTAGTGCAACGCATAGTCACTACTTCAGAGCAAAATGTGGATGTGTTTCGAAGAAATTTAAATACAAGTTGTATTCACTCGGGCTTTTACGATCGCATTGAGTTTGCTCTTTACCAACAAAAGTTTTTGAGATTACCTATTTTTAGGAAATTTCCCCATATCCTGTACCAGCAACCTCTGCAAATTTCCACGCCCTTTGGACGACCTTACTTGCAGCTTTTTAATTGGTTTTCCAGAAAAATATTTGAGAGTGGCATATTTTTGAAAATGAAAGAAGATGCTTATATGCATGGCATTCAGAGTGGTCTCTTGAATTTCGATTTTCGGGATAAGTATTTAAAAGTGAAGTCTAATAATGTGGAGTATTATTATCTGATTGCGGGATTGTGGCTGGGTGGCCTGATCTTGGCTTTTATTTCATTTCTTGTGGAGTTGTTGGTGGCAGCAACTAAGATAAAGGTAACTATAGATTTTATGACAACGAAAATGAATGGAAATTAATCAGGAAATAGTTTCCAAAATAAGTCTGAAAGATGAATTAAATATCCTAACTAAATAGTTCCTAATCAAAATTCCCCAATTAATGTATAACCACATAGTTCCTAAAATATTTTAAAATAATATTTTGAAAGTATACTAAAATGGTTTTAAAATTGTGCCTCGTACAAACAGTTCTCAAAAAGATGCAGAGTAAACCAAGTATTATAAGTATAGTAATTTTAATTATTTTATTGATTGATATCTTTATATACCTATGATAAATGTATTACCCTAAGAAGTTAATTATACAAGCATGGTTTTATTAAGATAATTAAATAAAAATTGTGTATTAAATTCGTTTTGGAAATATAACAAATATGTATAAAAGAAAATAAATTATTTATACAAAACAAACTTAAATTAACCTCCTTAATCTTCCTATCGTGTTTATTTATTTTTATTAATAGCCACAACTTTTCTTGAATACCCAATTTACCATTAACATTTCTGGTGTCATATTTTGCTGCTCAGCGGGACTCTTAAATAATTTTTTGGCCAGCACCAAAAGATCTCCATCCATAACTCTCCCAGCCCAACTGTAATTACAGCGAAAATACGCAAAAATATTTGGTTGGGAAGGTGACACGCCTCCCTTGGCAGTCTCATTTGCATTTGCAGCCCGTTGGCTGCACTTGTCGTGCCTAGAAAATCCACTGGACAACCTGCAACTCACTAGCTACAACCTGCAACTGGCAACTGGCAACCAGCCAAAGCTGCAACTGCCTCCGAAGGTGTCTTCGATTATTGCCAAACATTAATTATTTGCGCGCGATTTGGCGCCCGCCTCCTGTTTTTATTTTTTATTTTGTGAAAGGCCTGGGCTAGTAGTTCAAATGTTTATTTTTCTGCTCTCCCCGGTGTATCTTTGATTGCAGGTTACACGGGAAAAAAATATGTGAAGTGTGTAGTTTATGGGCTATTAATTCATTAAGAAAATGTCGTGGTTTTTAAGCTGTTTCAATAAATATAAAACATTACTGCTTTACAGAGAAAAAAGCCTTATAATATGCAATGGTAAAATCAGGGATTTTAGGTTGTTGCAGATATAAAATAGAAAAAAATGTACATGTATTTTTACAATATTTTATTTAGAAAGAATTATATTTAAAAAAAAAAAATTAATTCTAAAGAATTTTCCCTATGTAAAAGGATTTTATACCGAATCATTAAATGATTTTTATATCATTTTTGAATAGATCACTCTGGTTTTAATATTATTTCTAATTTATATTGAGAAATAGTATTTATATATATTTTTTTTGTGTGTAAAATCAGTCAGACATAGGCTTCAATTTTTTTTTTTGCGCAATGAATGTGAGACGAGGGACGGTCCAGGTCGGGTCTCCGCCATCCTCCAATTCTCCTAGCCTGGCTTATTTATTTTTGGCCGAAAATTGCACATTTTCCCATGCTGCTGTTGCCTGCCTGCCTGTTGTTGTTGCTGTTGCTGTTAGTAGATGTTGCTAGTTGTTGCTAGAAATGTTGTTGTTGTCGCGTCTAATCAAGGAGCGGAGTTAAGAGTCGCTGCCTTGGTCGCCCCATTGCCATTTAGCCCGAAGCGGCTGCCTCAGCCAAAACGATGAATATTGATTTAATTGAAAGTCATTGAGAGCCGCACACGTACTTCATAGACACGAGTTGTGATACCCTGGGATTAAATAATTGATGGGTATTATTTTTTTTAAGTCACGCAGGATATATTTCTGATGTTGTATGATTTATATTATTATTTTTGTGCAAAAGTCTATAAAAACGGCATTACAAAAATCACAAATAAGTCGTTTTGAAATGTATTGTCTTAAGATCTTTCTGTAATGTATTAAAATTACAGTATTTAGAATAATAAGTATTCTGAACAATATGTATTTTGAGCTTTTAAGAGTTGAAATTATTCTGAAACGTATTAAATTAGTTGATAAATAAAGTGGTCAATAAACCAGAGATAATGTAGTACTTGTTTTTCCATAAGAACATATCAGACAACCTGTATTATTCATATTTCAGAATTCATTATGTAAGATTGACTCATTTAAACACAACCCTATTCTTAAAATCTCTTAAATAATTTCATAATTAAACATATTTAAATAATAAATGGTTATCAAATCTTCGATTCTCTGAGATTCCCATAGTTTCTCCGTCTCTCCATTTGGCGTGGCATCGAACCGACCGCCGACCGCCGATCGCAGCTTGTGCCCTCCCACATGCCAACATCTTCAGACACACACACACTCCACACACAAAGTACTCGCACACCCAACTGTGGATTGGAGTGGAGAACCGACGCCCCGGCAAAAGTTTTCCCTGTTTTTGCCGTTGTTGCTGTGGCACATTGACACAGTTTTCCATGGCAGATGTGCCCAAGCCCTGCTCCCCTTTACCGCCGGTATTACCTCTGGCGGTTCTGTCTCTCGGTATTGGAATTTTGTCGACTTGTTTCTATTTTTTTTTTTCGTATTTTTTTGTATCGGCATCTCTGGCGTTGCCGCCAAATGTCAAAAGGTTAATACGTGAATTAACAGCAAATTTCTTTGACTTGTGTGTGACTGCAGGCTGCTAGTTGGGGCTGATGGTGCACAGCGAAAATATCTTCCTTATATTATAAAGCTAAAATAATAAGGATTTCCTCGAAAAATAGAAAAAATAATTCTTATGGAGGATTTTAGTTAAAATTTTAAAGTTTTTATTTAGATATAAAACGTTTTGGAGCTTAAAATACATTTTGTATTTTGATTAACAGTTGAAATATCACTCATATACTATAGCTCAACAATAAATCGCAAAAGTGTCTTCTTCAAAGCTTCATATATTTTTTCAGTGCCTTTCTTGTATTGGTATTGCTAGTTGCTGTTTTTCCTGCAGCTGCTGCTGGCGCTTTCATTGGAATGCGGGCGGTGCTTCGTTTTGTTTATTTTCTTTTTCGGCGGCATCGCCGCTTTTCTCGTGGGTTCCCCTAAATGCATTTTTCGGGACACACACCAGCATGTGGCCGGCGAAATGACGGGGGATTTTCTTCGTGTTCCGCCGGCTTTACAACATATTACATTAAAATGCTTCTCTTTCGTGTCCATTATTCTTTTAAAGCTTCTCGGTTTCTATGCTAATAAATCAATGGAAGTTTTTAGTCTGAGCGAATTCCGAACATTTTCCCAGGGTTCAAGTTAAGTGCGGGATTACCGAAAAGCAAATCCCCCCAAGTATGTTGTAAACTTTTCCTACATTTTTAGGGGGAAATTCCTTCGTTGAGTTTATAGCTTAAATTCTTTTGAGCATTAATGGAAAGAAATCCTTTTGATGACTAAAATTTTTATCTGATTTCTTATTTGTCTTTAGTAAAATTAAAATAGTTTAGTGTTACAAAATAATTTTTTAATAATTTAAATTAATAAGAGCATGACAGTTATATTAAAAATGCTTTTAACCTTAGTGTGTTTATTTAGGTTTGATTTTAATTACATTTTACGACACTAAAGTTATTTCTTAAATTTAAAAACACATCAGATCCTTAATAATCCTTTTTCCTTAATAAAAATCCCTTTAATATTTATTTTAGAACCATATCAACTTAACTGTATAACTGTTATCCTTGCACCTAGCTTAGACATGAACCCACAGACCCTTCGAGATATCCTTTTCGGGTCCCACACATGCCAGCCAGATGGCGCCACCACGCTGCATATTAAATTGAACAAATTTTTCAATTACTTACGCGAAAATTCCATTTGGCACGCTCGATTGCCTTTGGCTTGGCCGTTGCCTTTGCCAGATGCCACGAGCGAGTAACCCACATAGATGGCGATTAGGCGGACACTGGGATAGATATACGAAATAGAGTCGTATGTCTATGCAAATTTTTTGCGCAGTGGCAAGTGCATAATTTTTATTATTATTATTTCTCAGGCGCTAGTCCCGCCAATCTAGAGTAGATCAAAAAGCGCAAAGCCTACGGAGAACCGAGTGCCGCCGGCCCACTTGGCGGCTGCCCACTTGGGTTTTTCATATTTTTCTTTATTTTTCTCTCGAAAAAATTCAATTCAATTCATTAGCCAGGCTCTGGCAGCGATTAAATCGCTCAGCTTACACTATATCTATATTATATTTGTTTTTATTCATTTTTTAATCTAGCTGGCCGCATAATCCACTGACAATTTATTGGCATTTTCATGTAAATTATGCTTTTTGAATAAAAAAAAAAATAAAAACATATTTTTCTTTTATTGCTCGGTACACACTTCATGAAGAGTGCCAGAGCGACTTTATCTATATCTCGTGTGAAAAGTGGTTCAATCGCGATAACTTCATCTCGGCACTAGAGTCTCAGTATTTTTTTCTTTGCATTTTAATTGATTCTTAATGGAAAAATGTCCCTTATCTCGATGGCAAATTTATGAAATGTTAATTACAAATCGGCAACGTAATTTGAGTCTTAGTATTTTGGTTAGTTTTTTATTTTATTGTGTTGCGAAAACTGTCAAAGAGAAGTTGAGAATTTCCATGATTTGATATTAATGGTTTGATAAATATAAATAATCACAGCAGGGAACTGAAATTGCAAAGAACTGCAATTAAAATCAGAGATCGTAAACTGAAACCAATTTCATGTGTTGCAAATTGCTTTTGAGTTATTGCTAAATTTGCATTGCCTTGGGCTACGGCTATTGATTTAGATTAATTGTTGTTTAAGTTGAATATTATATATTGGTCAATTATAGCAGGAACTTATATTGTACAGGGGTATTTTAGCTAAATGTAAAAAGCCTTTACTGAAAATTTAGTTACAATTGGACGATTGATATGGGAGTTATTTGAAAATAAAGATGCAACCGCAAATACTTACTTATCCATCTCTTAGCCATAATTTTACTACCTTAGGCAGCCCCTCCAAAAGCTTAATGAGTATTTTACGATCCTTTTCTAGTACCCTTTTCCTATATTTAAATAAATTGCATCTTTTTTTTGGTATTACATCTCTGTTTTTCCCATACATATCATCTCTCATATACTTAACGATCGATAAAGTTTGAACTCTGCAACAGAGATCCTCTAGAAACTTATTAGAGATCAAGAAAGTAATTGATAATTTTTATGACTTTGGCTGCTAAAAGTGGTCTTTACGATTTTCCCACTGCTTTCCTTATTTTAACGATCACTCATTTGTACTTATTATTAGTTTCCATTTCGTTCCGGCATCTGGCTTTCATTCTGCATCCATCCTCCACTTGACTAAAAATGTAATATCATAATTTGTGTTTACTACATTTTAATGCACTTTGCATTCATATCATGGCCATAATAGCTCTGCCCAACAGCTGCTATCCCATATGGGCGGGTGGACACTTAAATTCCCAGCTGTGTGTGTGTAGTTGCCGCGATGTTCTTGTTATATTTTTTGTCATTTTTTCGCATATTTGCCGCTGCTTTGACGCCATTGTTGTTGCATGCAACGCGTTGGCGGCAGTCGACAAAATGAAATTTCATATTTTCTTATTGCGAAAAAAAATAAATAACAAAAACATAATACAAAAATTTAAATAAGCGTCGAATATTTTTGTATCCACTAAAAGATATTTCCTAACCAAAATAATGGTTTAAAAGTAATGGCTTCAGTTTGAAAAAATAAATGGGGAAACACTTTTAACATTTTAAGATTGGAATTTCGTTAAATTATTCGAAATAATAAATACATTTCTAAGCATTTTTTATTTCGAATAAATATATGAATAATTTAATATGGCAAAAATATTGAATAAATATTAAGCTTAAAGAAAAAATGTATAATAAAAACTATTTATAAACTACAGAAAATATTGAAATTTTATGGATTTAATCTCAGTAAAAATTATTTCTTTAAAAAGAAGTAAAGTTAAACAAGAAAACTGCATAAAAAATCCGTCACAAGTATTGTCCTTACTTGGGGATACAAAACAAATTTTTTTGTAGTGTTTCCCTCTGTCTAGTAGGACTCTGTTGGACTGAGACTTCATTAAATGTACTAACCAGTAAGCACCACACCCCCGAAGGCCCAGACAGTCGCATTTAGCAATTGCAGACCAAACTGAGCCATGGCCAAAAGCAAATGTCGTCGGCGCCGTCGTAGCATCCTTTTTCGGGCAGGCTTTCGAGACAACAGAAAAAAATGGAAGAAATCCTTTCTGTCTGCGCCGCGTCGCTTTTCATTCCGCCATTCGGCGTTAATATTAAAATGCATGTAAAAATGCAAGGCCCTTTGGGGAGGAATACAGAAAAAGTGCTGAGAGCGTACCAACTCCTTAGTGGGTGCACATATGAATAAAAAAGAAAAAAAATGAGGAAAAGACCAGAGATGCAGATTGTTTGCCATAAGAAATTATGATACGTTTAATTACCAAGTGGAGCACGTGACTGGCAAACAAGTGTTGTGCTGGAGCATTCCCCATAGCACTTAGCTCGTTCATTAACAGCTGTCAGCACATTTGGCATTCGACTACGGATTCCCCGAGAGCCAGAGCGCCTTTCACAATTTGCACCTTTTTAATTAACGTGATTGCAGTCGGCACCTCAACAACACTCTCTCACCTTCCTCCTCCGCCTCCTCATGGTTTCTGTATGTTTCCTATATGCAAACGCGTTGATCTATGCTCTACGTGCTGAATGCATCTCTCATCACCCGTGCACCTGCCCCTCCCATGGGGCTTTCCTTTCCTCACCTTCCGTCATCATCATAGCCATCGTCATCGTCAGCTTGCTGTCTCAAGTGTGCACTTGCAAGTGACGAAAAAAAAAGCATAGAATATTCTAAAAAAAAAAACTAAAAAAATATCTAGACTTGGAATACAACAGGGAAAGAATCGATATCGAGAGAGATATGTCTCGAAATCAATTTATATTGCTTTTTATTTATATTGATCAAAAACTAATTTTTAAAAATAGTTTAAATTTCTTTCATATTTGGGCCAAGAAATTTTATTTTTTTTATTTATTATGTGAAAATATCACAATATATGTAGTGTTACAAAAATCACTAGCTTTTTGAAATCACTTTAAAAGGGGACTAAATTTATGCTACAAAATGTTACATCGTAAAAAAAAATAAGAAAATAATTTGCACAGAACTTGATAGAACTTTAAGGAACCTTTTTAAGTTATTTCCCCCCCCCTATAGAAAATTCCATAAGATCCTGATCCTGCTCTTCCTCAATTTTTTTCTGGTGTAACTCAGCTGAAGAAGAATCTGAAAGGCGTTTTGGGCTTTGTCTTTCTCCATAACTCCGTAAAGCGAAAGTTGTCGTTGTCGTGGGTTTTTTTTTTCGGAGTTTTCCAGCTCAATGATGTCACACAATGTCACGTGCTTTCCCAGCACTGGGGGGGAGATTCGCTAGTCGTCGTCGCGACAGGTCCATGTGAGCTATGCAAATTCCACGCTCTCTCTTCGGGATACTCGACATTTATGCACTTCACCGCGCACTCAGTGGGAAATGGATGGAGGCGGGGTGTCCTTGCCAGAGTGATGGAATTGGATGATGGGCAGAGAACTTCGCCAGATTGGTGGGAACTTTAAGGAATTGCTAAATTACAAGGGGTAGATGATGAGGCTGAATCAAAGGCTCAGAAGTCAGACAATAAAGTCGTATACCTTGGGGAACAATCTGTATTATCGGGATTAACGTGATTGGAAATCATCTGAGTTTATAACCATTCGTAATGGTATTATTATACTTATAAGTCATTCCTGTTGAAGCAGTTTTGTTCCTCGTATGGTTTTACCTATGATAATATTACGTTTGAAGACTAATTTTTATTTATTCTCATATTTAAATATTGCTTATTAATTTAGTAGACACATTCCCCTGAGCCTTCGCCAAACTGTTGTGTATTCAATTTAATGTTCGAAACTTTCGGTGATATTTCGTGTGAACCCTTGGCTGAATCCTTTCACACTTTCGGCACAACTTAAACGACGATCAGCAGGCACTGTCTGGGTATCCTCTTTTTTTTTACTTTTTGGTTTTTGTATTTTCGACTCGCGTGGGGCTAGCGCTCAAAACAATTTATAATTTCAACGCCTTGAGATAACAAATAGCCCCAGTGGTGTGCACGATTCGACAATTAATCAAATGCCGCGGCGCGTCGCGTCGCGTCGTTGCTCGTGTTACTTTTTCGGCATAATTACGGTAAAATGTGGCACGGAAAATAGTTGCAGGCCAGGCAAAAGGCCCAAGTCTTACCAATGGCTCACAGAGACACCGAGATAGACAGTTAAAAATGACAGCAGGCCAACAAACGAACCGAAGCCAAATGACAAAACCTCCCGTCACAACCAAAAAAAAAGGCAACCAAAAAGGAAGTTAATTCGCCAGGAGGAAGTTTAAATACCCTTTCAGTTGGTAAAAATTAAATTGATCAATCCAATACTAATTGTAAATCTACTCGAAAAATGTATACAACTATCTCAAAAAGTCTAAAGTTTCAGAATATTATCTTTGCCTGGAAACAAAAAGAGGGATCTTAACATGGAAGTATCCCTCGCTTAAAAATACCAGCTAATCTTAAAAAAATTGAAAATCGACAAACAAGGTCACACTTTATTTATCGATCAACAAGATGTACCTAAAAGTTTTAAAAAATTATCACAAACGAGTAAGAAAAATAAAGATACTCCTTCAAAAGTTAACACAAAAAACTCCAACACCAAAGCTCGTTCAAAGCCAAAATGCAGCCGAAAAAAAGGAAATAAGAAAACATGGCCCGATGATCGATTAGCCAATGCAGTCGCTCAGTCTCTCAGTTTTGGAGTATTTTTTCCTTCCATTTTTGAGCCGCCGTCGAGTCATGCAAAACAATTGCGGTCACAAATATTGGTACAGAGCCGAATATTGGCCCTGGCTATTTCTATTTCTGTTTCTGTTTCCATTTAGATTTCCTCCTAGGTTTGGCATAATTTGGCAATTGAATTGATTCGGTTGGCGAGCCGTTTCTCTGTTGTCTGGCCAAGCCCTGTGGCAAAATTTGGTTACGCTCACGTTCGCAGCGCTCAGGAAATCCAACTGAAGCTGGGAAGGGAAAATCCCGAAAAACGGAAAACCGAACGGCGAACGTCGAACTCCGATAACTTTTCGGGGTTTTTATGAAAAGGGTTTGGCTGTGCTGCGATATTTCATGTTCGCCGCCAACGCCAAAGTTCGGCTGCTGTGCATTGATTGATCGGATTTAATGGCTAAGGATTGTGGGCTATGAGGATTGGAAATATATTTAAAGATAATTCAACCATAAATGAAAAAAATTTGGTTCAAAAGCTTAAAATAAGAGCAATAATATTAAGAAATCATGATGGTTAGTTAGAACTCCCAAGTACAAATTCAGCTACACACTTGTTTATAAACTCGTGTTAGCAAAGAGTTAATGTCAATCAAAAAGTAAAATATATTATGTTAACTTAAAAACTAATAAATTTCAAATAATTAAAATAACATCTGAATTAGCTCCAAATTTTGTTTATTTTGCTTAAGAATCTCATGGAAAACCCCGAAAGCCTTCGATTGATACCTTTTTGTTCTAAATACAAAGAAGAAAACCAAAATCTATAAAAAATCTGTCGCTTTCGGCTCACAACTTAAAGCAGCGAAAACATTGAATTGTTCCGCGTTATTGTTGAGCAGTTGAGCTTGGGTTTCCTCCTTTTTTTTTTTTGTAGCGTCCTGTGTTCCGTGTTCCATGTGCAATTTTTGCATACTTCAGCAAACGCGTCATATTTTCGAGTGGTTTCGCTAACATGCAAAGGACACTTGAGAGCCCAGGCACACAAGTGGATCCTTAAAGAGCATTTCTTCAGCTCCTGCCATCGCGCTGATGCCACTGCTATTTGCCGTTGCCGCTGCCGCTGCTGTTGCCTTTATCCTGGCAGGAGCTTGAGAGTATAGCTACATTCTGAATGGGCCTGATGAGGAACCGGAGCAGGGGGCCTGCTATGATGATGATGATGATGGATCTCTGACTGCTGAAACAGCAAATATGGCCTGTAAATATATGTGTACATGCGACTGCAATTGCAGAAATCAGAGAATCCAGCGCCGAGAGGGAAAAAGCCTATACATTTAAAGTATTAATCGCCCCATCAGGCTTTAAATCTGCCATTTGGAGCAAACAAAAACAACGCAACAGAAACGGAGAGAAACAACAATGAAATTTATGGCAATCTCAGTGGCTGAATAAACAGCAAATGTGTATGCAATATGCAGATGCAGATGGCTCCCAATGGAGCGGCGCACAATGCTTGTTGCCATTTCCGTTTCCTGTTTAACCAACGGGACAGCAGCATATCCTGTGCATAATGCGAATATCATTTACCGTGTCAATCACAGTGCACACATCCAGGCCATCGCCAGTCAAACAGTCATTCAGTCAACCAATCATTCCCTCCCAGGCCAGGCCCAGGCCACAAAAAAAAAAAGGAAAACAACAAAAAAAAAATTGACCACAGGACACTGGGGGTTTCCATGAAGATAAAACGCATATCCCGAGTGGATATCCCCGGTCCTGTCCCACTCGAGTGCAAAATGTTTTGCGGTCATTTTAATATGAAATAATTAATTTCTGCGTAAATATTTATAACAGCACAAATATGCCGCATAATTGATTCGTTTGCCCAGAAGGCACAACGAGAAAAAATAAAAATAATAAATTTAAGGCGTGGAAATAAATATAAAATATTATTTTAACATGCTGCCATTATAAATATTATTTTTTACAGCTTTGGACAACTTTAAATTCATATAAATCGGTTAATTTACTTCATGTACTTTAAATTAATTATATTTTGAAAGGTCTGTCTTTTAAGTTAATTATAATAGTAACAAAAAAATCCTATAAAGTATTGATTATGCTTAATATGTTAAGCTTTTAAAAATAAATGAGTGAAATAATTACAAAGATATTTAAATTAGAGCAAATTATTAATTCCCCATATTTTGTACAAATTCAAATCCTTTAAATCACAGAACTTCATTGAAAATAGCTTCCCAATAATTTTCCCTCCGTGTAAAGGCATCAATTCCATAACCAAAAGCCTCATATCTCTGTTTGATTTGTCCAATTGTCCATCGTTATTGGCAGTCATCATTCGAGCCGTTGCAATTCAATCATTACGAAATGAAATAAGCATAATGAAATGCAATATAAATGCATTAAATGCATCTGTTGTCGAGCCAAATCAATTTCAGAGCCAGCAATATGTCCATGCGAAATTATTAAAATTATTGATGCCCAATGCCCATGCATATATTGAAGGGAAATATTGTTCTTGCATCAACATTTTTGGGGCAGCCCATTCTGTTGGGGGAATTGTGGTCACTTTTTGCAATTAAAAGCTTTACACATTTGCCAATCAATATATATATATGAAATAATTAAATAAAATGTCGCTTAATTAAATTGGCACGACCTTTTTCGCGTTAAACCAACAGAGAAATTTCCAATGTTGCTTCTGGCGAGGAATGATGATGATGATGATGATGCAAGTGATAAGCAAAAAGCAGAAGCCAGAGCAGCTGAAACAAGAGGAATGCGTTTAATTTGTACGATGAGTTAAGTTAAAAAATACACTAAATAAGTGGGGATGGCGGGTTCTTGGGGGGATATGAATTTAGGAAATAAAATATTTGGGATATTATTAAGTCAAACTTGAAGGAATATAAGATAAAAGATTATTAATATAAATTAAACTGTGAGATTATGTGAAAGAAAATGCTATTGGAAAAATATATTATCAAAGCCAAATAAAATTAGTTATAATATAAATAAATTTTATATTTAAGTTCAAATAGTTTACCAAGAAAGCACTTTTTTCTAACATTTCTTTTAAATATCCTTTTTGTATTTTTTTAGATTATTCACATCATAATCAATGTTCCATCTTATGGTAAGTCTTAGTATTTTCAGTATTTTAATCCTTTTTTTCATATTTTAATTAAATTTTCTTGCTTAAAAGAGTATTCTCTGTTCGATTTATCCTTAATTAAATTTCCTTGCCGCTCATTTACGCATCTGAGTTCCAATTCACGCGCATCACAGAAATGTGACAGCTAGTTAGTGTCCAAAAGAGCGCCGTCTGTGTGCCCCTCTTCTCAGTTGGCCAATTAAATTCAATTGAATTCTTCGCTTTTTGTTTCTTATTTGTGCGACGACTCTGCTTCTGTGTGTTTATTTGTTTACTCTTTAACGCCTGCGCGCGTGCCTCAATTTAGTGGCAGTGAAGTCGGTACTTTTTCAATGCACTTTTTGCCAGGCGATAGGCAAATGAGTCTGCGCATTAGAAGGTGGCCGGCCCCGGGGGAGGCTTCGGCGAGGAGACGGTGTTTTTCTCACTGTGTACCCGCTGTGCGCCGGCTGTCAGCATATCAACGCAATTTGTGCACTCGCCAATAGACGAGCGTGGAGGAACTACGACCAAGAGCACAGGCCGGCTCGGCGGCAAATTATGGCCAACGATGCTCGGCGACTGCGCAAAGTGCCTCATAAATTCACGTCGCTGATGAAGTGATAGTGCCAAGGAGTACGACGAATAGCAGGCCAAGGAGTTGAGGTAGCCTCCGATTCAGATTCAGCTAAGGCTAAATCTACATGGGGGAAAAAAGCACGAGCTTGACAATAAAATAATTAATTGCAATATGTTACAAATATCTATAAACATATTTTAAAAAAATAATTTTTAATATATTTTCTTATAAGAAAGATCAGCTTAATTTCTAATTAAGTATAAAAAATGGTCACACTAAAATTTGTCTGGATTAGGGTTTGTGTACACTAAATTGTAGTTCTTCAAACGAAAATGAAAGCTCTAATTAATTACATTGTTTAATGTGCTTCACAGCTACGCCACAATATATATTTAAAACAAATGGTTTACAGGATTCAAAAGCTAATTTATATTTTAAAAGGATATTATTGGAATAATTATTATTTTTAGTGCATACTTTTTCTTCGCGTGCCTGCCGCAGATTGTTTATGGCAGCCATGGCCTGGCCAGAAAAGTCGGCGAAAAAAGATCCAACAAAACAACATTGTTGCTCAATGGCTCAACTAATGTGCCGCAGATAGGAAATAAAAAGGAAGCCATTAGAAAGTGCAAAAACAAATTGGCTAAATCTACGAATTACATAACCTGTCTTTTACCACGCAAGAAATCTTTCTAATGCCGTACTTTAATAATAAAATGTAGCTTGTAAAGGTTATTAGATAGAGATAGGCATTTTATTATTAAGTAGTCGATAAATCTATAAAACATATCTTTATAGAATATAAATTAAATATCTTGAAGTAAGCTTTAGAAACTTCAATATTATAAGCAATATTTAATAAGATATTTGGGGTCCCCATTTAAACAAAATTAAATATCACTTAAATTTAAAAATTCTCAATCCCTAAACTCAGAGTTCTTCTCCAGTAAAATACCCTCGCGATGCCATAAAACCGTTCCATTGTCTCACTTCCCCGTCAAGCTGATTGATTTATCCCTGCCATTGACACAGTTTCCGCTAATCTAGCTTTGCTTGGCCTCATCCAGGGCTTACAACACTTTCTGGCCTTTCCAATGGTCGCCCCATTGTCTATTAACCGACCTTCGGGCGGAGGCCAAGGACAATAACAGGACGAGGGCGCGTAATTGAAAGTACGCGACCAAGTTGTAAAGCAGATGTAAGGACATCAAGTGTCTGCCGCTCGAAGCCGGCAAAAAAAATTGAAGAGGAATTTACCATAATAAAAATAGCTAACGCCCGGCCCGAGATTCAAGATTCAGTCAGTAGTGAGTTGCCATAAGCACAAAAGCAAACTGTAGATAAAAATTCAATAAGCCACGGCCAAGAGCCAGCCCAGGAGCAGGACACGAACCGAGACCGGAGACCGGCGACCGTTGAGGGAGGATGCGGGTCTGCGGTTGGGATTTTGTGGCCAATAAATAAAATTAATACGAACGCACTTGAGCGCAACTTGACCAAGGAGCAGGTCTCCAGCGGAAGGACCGAAGGCAGAGGTCCTTCCGCCCATCCTCCTTGGACCTTGAGCCTGAGCCATCATAATTTTTTTTCTTCTCCATTTTCTCCTGGTCTGTGTGTTTTGTTTGTTGACTTGTTGAATGAGCCGCCGAGCTACCAAGTCCAAGGACCAACTGTTGACTGGCACTTGCTGCTGGCCTTATGGCCAAGCCGATATTGTAGGTAAACACAGAGATGAAGCGGGGGGAATAGCTTAAAGTTGGCCAAAGAAAGATGTTCAAGCTGAGATAAATTTGGGAAAATTGAGGGAGACTAATTTAAATATGCTTAAGAATTATTAAAAATATTCTAGCAAGAAGAGCTCGAAGTTAAAATCACTTTAATATTAAAACTAATTCTGGGAGAATTATCCAATTATTTTAACTGACCGTAACTGACCAAACTTTCACCTCATGGAGAGGAATATTGACTGCCAATTGCACACCGTGAATTTCCCAGATTTTTCTCTAAAACACCGAATTCTTAAGGCGTTCCCACAATGCCTTCATAAATTAGTCAACTCCGGGGTGCAACGCCAAGGCATCTGCCGCCTGCCAATGGTGCAATTCGAATGCTGACACGTTGATGACCCCGCAATTGAACTGCCATAAGAAATCACTCTGCGAGGGAGACGATTATTCGCTGGGAGGTTTTGGGGAGTTAGGGGCACAGCACCGCCCACTTTCAACACTTGCCACAACAATGGTGTGCGCAAATATTTGCCAGCCAGCCAGTCAGCCGGCGAAAAAGGCATCGGATCAGGCGAGTTGAGCCTCAGCCTCAATTTGAAATCCAATAAAATTTAATTGGAAACTTCATCACGGGTGCGAAAATTCACACTCTAAGCCAAGGCGGCAGGCACGACTCGGCTGCCGTTTGCCGTAAATCTATTGGCCAAGGCTTTTTCCAGTTTTTTCCCAAGATGCACAATAAGAAAAACTACATTTTATATATTTTATTAATAATAATATATAGTATTTTGTTTACAATTAAATATGTTTAATTTTAGACAGAAAACTAAATAATGAAAAACGTAAGAGTGTGTAAATATCCAATATTTCAATATAGTGGGACCGTAATTATCCTTTTTACAAAATCCTTTAAGGTAGTTTCTAACGTAGTGATAACGCTAACGCATAACTTTTTCAATCAAATTATTTTATAATAATAAAGTATAAAATAATATTGGAACTAGCCATGTAATAATTTAAAGATATGTATTTATGCGGCTATGAGACTCTTAATAATATAATAAATAAATAAAATTAATAAGGCATGTCTAAGTCAATTCTTAGTGCCCAGATGATGAGACTGTTAAAAATATTTAATATTTAATATTTATTTTAATTATTAATTTTTTTTTTTTTTAGCTATTTCTAAAGTAAATTTAAATCAAATCCTTTATCTACTTAAGATATTTTTTCTTGGTGTATACCAAACTATATCCACTAGCCACAATCCATACGTTTCGTTTTGCACCTGGCGGCGTTTCTCTTGGGGAAGCATCGCGATAAGGAAATATTTTTTCATACGATCGAGAGTGTGGGGTGTTCATTTCGTTCCATTCCGTTATTGGCCATGGCAATATATGGCTTATTTATGATTTTCCTTTTGCCATGCCATATCTCTGGTCCATTGTCGACATTAATCGCTTCGCTGCGCTGAAAAGTATAACATGAAATTGGGATTGATTTATGTTATAATTACAAAAAATAAGCTAGACGCATATTAAGAGGGAAACGGAAAGCAGAGCAAACAATGGCGGTTTCTTGGGGCTATCGGTAGATCTATGAAACTACGATTTTAATATAAATATATAATTATTAGGAAGAAAAGCCAAAATGACATACATATATAAAATTAATCTTCAATAATTAAAATTCATTAAATATGAACTCAACTTATATATTAAGTTTCTTTTTTGGAATGATTAAGATCTCAATGTTAGGAATATTTTAAGATTAAGCCACCTTCTTATTTATATCAAGAAAGCTGCTAGAAATTGTATATTAAAAGAATCTTTAGAGCCAAATTAAATACTTATTGGTATACAATTTGTAGATTATATTTTACTACATAATTTTTCTAACCCCCGAAGACTTACAAAGTAATAAGAGCCCCCAAAATAGATTATTCCGTTTGGATTTATTTATTTCTATTGCTGTGCTGAACTGTATAATTTAGCTGGTGATTGAAGTTCGAAAGAAAATTGTAAGTCTTCAGCGAAATGCTTTGATTGGTTTTATATGCTGAATTTTGCTTAGAATGTGGATGTTCTTTGGATCAATTGGATTGCGTGGCACTCTCTTCGATGTACTCCCACCAGTCCTTCTCGTTGCCCTCCCGGACGTGACTGAGCAGGACATGCCGACGCTTCTGACAATAATGGGATAGATCGAGGACCTTCTGCTTGATATCGTACAGATTCTTCGCTGTGATCTCTCGCTCCAGGCACTCGGAGATCTTTTCGGTGGCCATCTCCAAGTCCCTCTGGTTGTACTCGAAAATAACCTTCTGATTGTTGTTCTTCAGGTAGAAGGCAAACACGTAGCTGTACATCAGGGTGGAGCGACATTGGCACAGGGCATCGACGGCATCGCGCAGGAACTGCACCTCGATCCAGCTGATCTCCGCCTGCATGTCGTCCATTTTGGCCTGGACGTTGGCGTACAGCTTGTGCTCCATCCGCATGCTCTGCATGTGGTTCATGTAGCGATTGTAATAGTGCAGATAGCGGGCCATCGAGGAACGGTACCTCAGCTGGGCCAGGCGCGCCTGCTTGGACTCCTCCTCGTCGTAGCGATTGCAGCTGTACCAGGACGAGCCGTGCGGCTCCCAGGATCCGAGGCAGACCCAGCAAAAGTCGTAGCGGCAGGAGGGATTCTTGCAGACCATGTGATTGCAGCCGCCGTCCTTCTCGATCGTCACCTGGCACTTGGGGCACTCCTTCGTGTTCTGGGCGATCCAGTTGGAGGTCTCCGAGTCCTCGAGGCATTTCTTCAGCCACTCCTTCAGGCAACTGCAGCTGGCGGGCTCGTGCCAGTTCTCACCGCAACCAAAGCAGAACTGATGGCCACACTTGCACTCCACAGCCTTGGGCTCCAAGTAGTTGGCCTCGATGGCATGGGAGCAGTTGGGGGCGGGACACCAGCGCATCAGCATGTTGCACTCCACGAAGGTGTTGGTGATCAGCTGCTTGTATCGCTCTATGACCTCAGGATCATCGGCCAGCGCCAGGAAGGAGACATAGTCCACAAGGATGTCACAATTGGAGGCCGGACATGGAATCGTGTGGGCCAGACCCTCGCTGCAGGTCTTATTTTCCAAGTACTGTTTCCAGCAGGAGGCGCAGAAGCTATGGCCACAGCCCAGGCCCTTGAGCTCCTCGCAGGCACAGAAGCATATTCCGCACTGTTTCTTTGAGGGAGCGGATAAGCTCACTGCTTCCGGCAGACTTAAGCTCTCCTGATCGAAGGGGTTCAGGACATGGGCACGCTGGAAGAACTCCTGCGGACTGCTCTCGAAGTAGTTCTCGAAGAGTCGCTCCTTGTCCCACTTGAAGTGATTCAATATGGTCCGCGTGACCTGCGGCGATAGGTTCAGGACATTGTTGACCTCGTCAATGATGTTTCTCTGATGCTGGACTATCTGATCCACTGAGAGAACCTTGTAGACAAAGTCATCCGGATCCATATTTCGTCTCGGCCCCTCCGGCAGTGCGATTTCCGTGCACGTGTCCTCGTCACTGTCCCAGTTCCCGCAGCTCAGGCAGGAGGGACTGTGGCTGCAAATGGAGCGATGCGAGTCCCCGTGATCCTCATCGGAGAATCCGTCATCGGAATTCATTCTACAGCATGTAGATATTTTTTTGGAATTTATATCGGGACGGGACCCCCTCTCTAGCAACGATCACTGCGCTTGCTGCGACTTCCACATTTGATGGTGATGGGGAAAGGAGTACGATTCGAGGTTATCCCAGACGACGGCGACAAAACACGATGACAGCAACAATGAAATACGAATATTAAACACGTTCGATGTGATGAGATGCTGTGTGTTCCTCGTATTTCTACTGAAGACTGACACTTGACGAAGGTTTTTAACAATTAACAGTTGGAACGACACTTGTGGCCAGACTTACTGGGTTTAAAGAATAGTAAAATGTATTACCAAAGCTCTTAAAGATGGAAGGTTTAAATCGATATCTCTATCGATAAATGTATTAATGTATTAGTTTATAGTTTATATATTTTTTTTTAATTTATTAAAATTTGATATGATAACAAGGCCTCGTTTCTTCTAGGACTTCATTGTCCTTTTGTTTCATTTTTCTCAAGAAGTAGTGTAAGAAAAGTGGTGATAAAAAGTAGCAAATGCTTTCGGTTCTCCAAAAATTGGATTATTCCTGTGTTATCGAGTCCAAATATCATTCCTAGTTACACATGTACCTTTAAAATCCATTAAAATATCTAAATCAAGGCTCTGTCTCCTTTACGCATTTCCACCAGCCCTTCTCGTTGCCCTCTCGCACTTGACTGAGAAGGACATGCCGAAGTTTTTGGCAGTAATGGGTTGAGTCGAGGATCTTCTGCTTGATATCATATAGATTCTTCGCTGTAATATCGATGTCCAGAAAGTCGGTAATATTCTCGATGGCAATCTCCAAATCGCGCTGGTTGATCTCAAAAATAGTCTTCTGATTGCTGTTCTCCACGTAATAGGCAAAGACGTAGCTGTACGTCAGAGTGGAGCGACATTGGCGTATAACATCCACGGCATTGCGGAGGAACTGGACCTCGTTCCTGGTAGTCTCCGTCATTATTTCGTCTATTTTGGAATGAACAGCGGCGTACAACTCGTGCTCCATTGGACTGCTCTGTATGTGATTCATGTAGCGATGGCTATAGCGGTGATATCGGCCCCTCATATAGTAGTACGTATTTTGAGGCGCCCGGATGCCCACTTCATCGACAGAGCTATTGCAACGGGACGAACTGTGCGTTTTCGAGGGTCCGAGACAGAGCCAGCAGAATTCGTAGCGACAGGAGGGATAACTGCAGACCATGTTATAGCAGCCGCCGTCCTTCTCGATCTTCACCTTGCACTTAGGGCACTCCTTCGTGTTCCGCACAATCCAGCTTCCTGTCTCAAAGTCCCCTTCGAACACTTTCAGCCACTTCTTCAGGAAACTGCAGCTGACGGGCTCATGCCAATTTTCGCCGCAGCCAAAGCAGAACTGATGGCCACACTTGCAATCCACGGCCTTGGGCTCCATGTAGTTGGCCTCGATGGCATGAGAGCAATCCGGAGCTGGACACCAGCGCATCAGCAAGTTGCACTCCACGAAGGTGTTGGTGATCAGCTGCTTGTAATGTTTTATGACTCCCAGATCATCGGCAAGCGCCAGGAAGGAGGCATAGTCCACCACGATGTGACAATAGAGGGCCGGACAGGTGATCGTATGGGACAGACCCTCGTTGCAGGTCTTATGGCCCAAGTACTGTATCCAGCAGGAGGTGCAGAAGCTATGGCCACAGCCCAGGCCCTTGAGCTCCTCGCAGGCACAGAAGCATATTCCGCACTGTTTCTTTGAGGGAGCGGGTGAGCTAACGGCTTCCGGGAGATATGGGCTCTTCTGCTCAAAGGGATTCGGGACATTGGCGCGCTGGAAGAACTCCTGCGGACTGTTCTCAAAATACTTATCCAAGAGCCGCTCCTTATCCCACTTGAAGTGATCCAATATGGTCCGGGTGATCTGCGGCGATAGACTCAGGACGTTGTTCACCTCATCAATGATGTTCATCTGATGCTGGACTATCTGATCCACTGAGAGGACCTTGTAGGCAAAGTCATCTGGTTCCACATAATGGTTTGGACTCTCCAAAACGATTCCCGTGTCCTCGTCGCTGTTCGAGTTTTCACAACCTTTGCAGGAGGGATGCGAGTCTTCGCGATTCTCATGGATGCATTCGTCGTCGGAATTCATCGTTTTGCAGGTAGATTTTCTAGAATCACTTGCTTGCTGATGGGCTTTGATGGCGATTGAGGTTATACTCAACAACTAAAACTGCAATAAATAAATTGAATTGCTGTGCAAATATTTTTGTTCTTCGTATTTCACTTAACGATTTCTTGAATTACCTATTGCAACTGCTTTCCAGACTCACGGAAAGTAATTCCTAATAAAATTTTTGATGAATTTACAAAAGTTTTCCGTATTACAAAATAGAAATGGGAGTATTGTATTGCCCCTGTACATCTATCGATATATCGATGATTCTGCGATTCCGTATTTTGTCACATTTTGGGAACGTTGGAATAGGAATGAAAACTTTGGGGTAACAAATATTTTTCTTAAGAAAAATATAATTTCTTGAAATGTTTTATATTAAAAAGTCTGAGCAAGACAACGCATTCAGTTATTTCTTAAAATGTTCTTTCGAAAACCTTTATTATTCAAATTTGTAATACAGTGTCAGAGAACAAAGTTCATAAATTTAATTCTAAATTTCAAATCAATAATACCGAAAATCAGCGGTTCTTTTGACGAGCCGAAATAAATTTGACAGGAAGTTTGGGTCCCTGCAAAGGTTAGTTCTGACCGCCCTATTTTGACCATAAAGTTAGAAACCGGTTCTAAGACTCCTAAAAACGAAATTAAGTATGATATCTAAAATATTTTCTTATCCTTTAATTGCTCGATTTGGCCTGCAAACATTTCAGTTGCCATGCGGAAAATTGATTCGTGCATTTTTAGTGGAGAGACCATCGAAATGCATTTGGAAGCGCTCTCACAAGCCCACTAAAAGCTTTTTGGGGTATCCTGCCTGCATATACATATGTATGTATTCCATAACCCTTTCGCGGCATAAAACAGAACAAAGCAATGTCTCAAGTGGCAAGGGTAAGGCACGTTATTTAACAAAAAAAAGAGAGAAATAAAAATCCAGGAATAAAGCATACACAACACATGCGAGCGATATGCGAAATGAAAGTGAACGAGCGCACAAGGATAATGGCGATGGAGGATGGAGTAAGGGTAATGAGTGTGCATAATGCAGAGATGCAGATGCAGGATCCCGGTCCAGGATCCGAGAAGCAGCCCAATCCAGGCCCATCTCTGCAGCACTCATTGAACAAACGGACTCACTCCGCCATGCCCTGCCCTGCAATGCACTTGGGCATGTGTGGTACAGTCGGAATTTATTTTTAAATATAACTAATATTTATTATTAAGTAAGATCTATTTTAATTTTAAATTTAAATTTTTTAAATTTTTTTATATTTTATTATAATTGATACATCATTAAATAAATATTTTATTTTGAAGAAACATTTTTCTTTGCCAAAAATGTACTAAAAATTCCCTTTTTCTGAGTGATTCTGAGTTTATATATGTGTAATTCTAGAGAAGGAACTCACATCGTGGCCCTGCATTGCTTTCATTTTTTCTTCCTTCTCTCCGATTTGTGTTCTCCTTTTTTTATATTTAAAACAAAAGCCGCACAACAACCCGCCAAAAGCAGAAGTGAAAAAAACTCGGAACAAATCATTACAAATAAAAATGCAAAGTCGCCAAAACAGCAAACCAGCAGCAGCAGGAATAGCAGCCACAAAACCCCTTTCATCCGCTTGCCGAGGGTGGAGTATTTTCTGGAAAATGTTCTCATCCAGCCAGCCTCCTTTCAAGTCAGCCAAATTACAAGAAATCCTTTCGTGCGCGTGAATGCTTTGGTGGAAAATGCGGAAAAGGAAATAATTTGACCATTTGGCACAGCTGAAATGGCAGAATGGGCGGCGGCGGCAGCTTATGGGCGTGGCCTGTGTCATATGTGGAAAATTGCAAGAATTTCTCCTGGCCATGCAAATTGGGCACAGCCAAAGCGAAATGCGAAATGCCAAATGCAATGGCCCAAAGATGCGCCACTTGTTGGCCACGACGACTCTTTATCATTGCCAATCGCACAGACCGAGGCCGGGAGAGAGAGAAATGGCCAGCGAGCTCCGTTGATGGTCAGCAGCGATGGCCCTGTGACGTGACCACGATGACGATGATGATGATGATGCCAAATGGCTGATAGGCCAAGCCAAAGTCCCGTCTAGGCCAAATTCGCATTTTTCTGCGCCTACTTGGAAAAATATTCAATAATTTATATAAATTAACAAATCCGTGTAGTCCAGGATTTAGAAACTTAAAAAAGTTAAGAAAAGGAATGGTACAATTCTTAATATTAATTTGAAGAAAACTATATGAAAACAATCTAATGAAAATATATACATAATGAATATATATTGTTAATATTCTTATAATATTAACAAAGTTCTAAACTTAGCTTGCGCTTTACAATTTTTTTTCAAATTCCGTTTTAAATATTTAATAATAATTCAATGTGTATTTTTAATTAATTAATTAAACGTATCACTTGTTCCTAAATAAATAATGTACACTTATATATATATTTTTTTTTCGAATTAAGAATACACTTATACTTAAACCTTATATATTTTTTAAGTTAAATACCGTCAAAGGAATTTTTTCTCCCTGTGCCTTTGATGTTCCTGCAACTATTTGCGTTGAAAATTTTCTTGGGAAACAAAAATCGCGCGCATCTAGGGGATCTCAGCCGCACTTTCCCCTGGCACTGGCCAAAAAGGATGTTCGCTTCGAAATTCATGTAAATTAGCTAGGTAATTACAAGCTTTATTTCAGCGGCCAACGGATGTATGCTGATCGCGGCGATAAATGCGTTTGCCCGCTTCTCGCATGATAATTACGCTCTTGTGTTTGCTGTATTTTCATTGTTTTTTGTTGCTTTTTTGTTTTTTTTTTAATTGTGTAGAAGAGTTGATTTGAAAAGCAAAAATTAGCTGGAAACCAACGAGCATGAAGTAGCCCAGGCTAGGCTCACTCGGTGTGTGGAAGAAAATCAACGCTCGGAACTAATTTGATTTTGATGCGACCCGGGCTGGCGGAGAAATGATATAGAAGAATGCGCGTATAGTATATTTATTTTGTACCGAATAAAGCTGGGCTTCTCGCGGATCTCGCCTCATAATCAAGTCGCGGCCAGGCATGAGTTATTACATTAACGGTCGGCATGGACAGCTGGATTTATGTATGTTTTCTCTGCGCCATTGATCGACCTTGACTAGCAGACAGCCACCTAACAGTAGCTCTCCTCCCGGCGGCGCCGAAATCGTATATAATTAAAACGAAAATTAATTTCAAGTTTCGAATATGTCAGAGATTTATGTGTGGATTTCGTTTTGGTCTATAGTCTAGAGTCTAGACTTTGGATTCGTTTTAAATGCGAACCCGGTGATCATTCATCAAGTGGCTTGGCGATAAATGGGTTAGGGGAACACTCATTCGTCATAGAGTCATGGTGAAGATGGATTAGGGAAGTTAACGGAGGCTACAAATTTACAATTCTTTTCTTTTGTATAAAGAAAGAGGTATTTTTTATATTTAAATATATTTACATCTTGAAATATATATTTTTATATTTAACTTGTTTGCTTTTTTTGTAATTTGTAATTTTTGCTGCTGCTTGTCCCTGGACTAAAATCTTATTGTATTTTAGCAATAAGAGTCACGTTCCTATTTATATGTATTAAATCAGCAAAAGACTCATATTTTTAAAACAAATTTTAGGTTACTTTTTCGTTTTTTTCGTAAGCATTTTTCAAGTAATACTTTCCTGTGTACCTTGATCTTTTATTTTTTTCAATACTCCCTAACCCTTTTTTCTTGCAATTTTGCCTTTAGGAGCTGTCATTGCACTTCTCTTTCATCTCGTCGTCAAAGAAAAATCATTGCCAAAAAATTCGCTTTGAAACGATTGTATTCCGCTGCAACCCCGGGGCATATATCCTTATCATTTTCCCACAACCCCCTAAACATTTTTTTTTGCCAAATACTTCCTGTGAGGGGAGTAGGAAAAAAATGGGCGAAAAGGAAAAATATAACCATGTGACAGGCGAACAAAAACTTTGGTGCGAAGAAAAGTGAAAGTGCTCCCCCTTGAGAGACATTCAACCCCCGAAAAAAAGAAGAAATTGGGTAAAGGAAAAACTTTTCCACCACATGTGTGGATGTGTGTGCGAGCTGCTATCTCTTTCCCGCCGTTTGGCGGCTTTTCGCCTTTGAAATTGAAGCATTTCCGCCATTTTTCCCGGAGGTGGCCTGGTCGCCTTTTGTACGCATTTGGAAGAAGGCTAAGAAAGTGCGTTAAGAGGCGAAAACTGTGAAAACTACGCCACTTCAAAGTGGCAGTTTAGTAACTCGCAAGAAGGCAAATCACTGAAGGCTCAGACTTCAAAGCGGGTTTTGCATTTCGTCCGCCAATATTCTCGCGCTTTTGCGGCTTCTTTAGGTGGTAAGGCCTCCCCACTACACACTCGTTTTTTAACCCTCAAACCCGGGGAGCATTGACTTTGAGTTGAAAAAGTTTTCGAGGGCTTGGGGAATATGATTCAGAACAGAACAGGAATCACCACATGGCCAGTGAAAGTCGTCCTGCGTCCTGCTGTGGAATTTCGCGTGTTCAGTTGACATTTAGTGGACTTGACGGGTTCACACTCGTCTAAGCGAGGGGCGGTACTGCTTTTTTATGACTTTTAAAGGGGTACTAACGGGTTGATTGGTTGCCATTTGTGGTAATTGTAATTATAGGGGGCTGGAGTCTTAAAAACAAAGTTAGAACTTGGACTTTACACATAGAATAAATCAAAAGAAGTACCATACTTTATTTAATTTTCAAATTATTAAATTTAAAAATACGAAATATAAATAATGTATCTTTAAATGACTTCTTAAGAGTTTTTTTAAATTTCTTTACTAAGCAATCTTTAGTTCATCACCCCTTTAAGCCATTCCTCTTTTTCTCATAATTTGTTTAGATTTTCTTGACGGCCTTTAATTGTTTACTTCGTTTCCTTCGTTTTCTTCTCTTTGTAGTTTTTTTTTCTCATTTTTTTGTTTGTTTGGACCGCGACTGTCTGGCACGTCTTGGTAATATTTTGGTATTTGTGCGGACTGTGTGTTTTCTAATGCATGTCACGTGACAAAATTGTATAATTTCGAAAACGGGCAGCGGGCCGCACGTCGCCCATTGCCATTGTGACATTTCCGGTTAATTTGGCGCCAGCTCAGCGGGTTCCAAGTCCCATTTCCCTCGCCGCCGCCGCCGCCTGGCCACATCTACCACATTTTTGACACTTGGCCAAGCTAAAAATCACAGCGGCGCAGGAAACATTTCCTTTCCCTTATTACTGGCCAAAATTGCAATTACCTTTCCCTCTCTGGTTAAAGTTAACGTTAACGTAATCGTAACTTACTTTTCCTTTCATTTTGCGGCCGCCGGGCGGGCGGACGGACAGCGCAAAGATCAATGCCTGTCGGAGTCAGAAATTAGTAAGTGCAACTATAAGGCGAACTAAAACCAGGGCGCCCACTCACTATCTCTCACTCACCCTCACGCCGGTAACTCCGATCCGGAGCAGCGGCAGCAGCGGCAGCTATGCCATGAGTAACTGACATTAATTCAAATTGTTAATTCATGCCTGTCACGCTTTGGTACAGCGGTGTCCCCACAATATTTCCTAGCCCAGCTCTAAGGCACTGGGAAAAAGTGGGGACCGGATCCTCATTAGATATCGAAATAAGTATAGGATAAATAGAACCACTAAGGACCTTTTGAACTAGTTACAAATTTAAGGAAAAAGCATAAATGTTATCTAATTTTTAATTTTGTTGCATGTAAGTGAAAAGCATACAACAAGGTTTCCCAAAAAATAAAAAAAATAAAATAAATTAACATAGAGGACTTTGTGAATTTAATTTTAAGTTAAGAGAAAAACTAGAAAGAAGTTTTGAATTTCTGTTGCATTTACGTGAGACGTTGTGCTTTCTGATAAAAATCCCAATATATTGATTGCCTTTCTAGTTTCATTAGAAGTAGATAATAACCGCCTAGATACTCATAGATTTTTTTTAAATATAAAATATTAAATGTTTTTATTTTTACTTCAATTAAAAATGTGTAAAGTGTACTATTCTAATCCCCTTTTATTTTCCTGAGTGCACCATTCGAGTCTCTGTGTGGTGATTGTGTTGACGTCTACTTGGCTGGTTGTTGTTATTGCTGCTAATCCAGATCAGTGACCAGTTCCACTTAGTAAATACAATGCAACAGTGGGTGCTCCACCGGCAGTACAAAATACCAGTAAAGCTCTCCAGCCCAAGCCCAGCCCCCCTTTCGGCGCAGCCCTTTCGCCGCAGCCCTTTCGCTAAGACGTTAATTGAATTATGCGACTTCAACTTAATTACAAACGTGGTCCTCTCAATCACACCCTCTCCCTTTCCTTTCCCTTTCCCTTTGGGCCAGGCCATGGGGCAAATTTCATTCTCGATGGGAAATTAAACCCAATCATTTGAAGTTTCTGTCTGGTTTCTTTATTTATTTATCTCTTTTTTTTATATTTTTTTGTGCAGTACGTTCTCGAGTACAAAATGAAAGTTGTTTTTAGAAGTTGTTTCTGGTTTATGGTTCTGATTTAGCTGTGATCTCTGTGGCTGGCACCACCACTTGGCTCTTGGCTTGGTATTTTGGCCAACTGACGTCATAGCCAGTCAACCACTTATTGGTATACAATTTTGTTGTTGTTTTTATTCGTATTCACTTATTTATTTCTATATGCAGGCCATGCAATTTATATTTATATGCACGGCCCGACTTCTCTCCCTCACTCTGGTGAACTGTATATATTTTTTTCTTTAGCATTTTTAATAACATTTTCAAATGCCATGGCATTTATTACCATACTTTGCCATTTTTTTTTTGTTTCGCTTACTCTTTTATAACTCTATAAAGCGCAATCAGAAATATTTATATAGCAGGCGGCAGCTGGCAAAAAAAAAAGAGGAAAAAAAAACACGTTAACTATGCCATTGCTTAGATACTTAGATACAGGCACTTATAAAGTCGTAACAATGGCAACAACTCAATTGTGAATGAAACTGATACAGTTGTAATGGAGGCGACAAAAGGTGTGGAATTCAGTCGCTAAGAGTGTGACTTGAGTCCCGAATTTTTTAACATAATATTTAAGGATTTTAAAGAGATACTTTAAGAGCTATTACTAAATATTTATCGAAATATAATAGGTGTAAAAATTATCCCAGATTTGTATTATCTTTCTGAACTCCATAATTATTTTCTTTATTTTTCTCACCACCTTTCCCGTAAACCCCCGAAGCCTTATTTGTATGCAATTAAAGTCAGATGCACGTCCTTAATCTTTATTGCATTTTATTCACGGATTTCCTCGCACCACTTGAGCGTAATTATTATGCAATATCCCCACACAAGCCCTTTGTTTCAACCCCTTCGGCTAATTAGCAAGGAACATCATTCGCACGAACACAAAAAAAAAATGCAATCAATGAAGAAAATGCATGAACACTTGAGCCAGGACCAAGCCAGGACGAAAAAAAAGAAGCGAAGGAAAAACCCTTGAACAAATAAATGCAACCCGCCCGGCTAAATGAAGTGTAGGCTCAAGTAAAATGAAAATAAAAATTGCAAAAAATAAAAGGAGAGATGAGAGAAGGAAAACCAACAAAAAGGATAACTCATGATGGGGCTGCAGGAATCTGAGGTGCACTTGAAAATGGAATTTATGCTTCATGCATGATACATCATCATCGTCATCACTCCACCGGCATTTTGGTAATGGAATCGTACGCACAGATTCCAACTTAAGGACATTACACTTTGAGAAATAAATAGGAGAGGATTTTTAAAAATATAAGTAGGTTTGCTACCGAATTTGGGAAGCTCTCTCTCTCTGTTATTGGAATAAAAAAGATGGGAATTTGAATCGCCGATGTTGCTTGGCAAAAATATACAAATTTTGTAAAAGAACCCATTATTGTTATAATTTAAAATATATTATTTATTAGAGACGGATTTCGGATTAAAGAAAAAGGAATTCCTAGAGTCAATTTATAAGTTTTTCTGGAAAACAATTTTTTTTAGATTTTAAATCATTAAATAAAAGGAATATAAATTTAAACTCTTCCAAAAATATTTTTTCTCAGTTTTTTTTTTCGAATTTCATATTTATTTATTACAAATATTTAAATATATTTTAATTCAAGTGCATGGCTCCAGAACAGCCGAGAGAACTCCATCCTTATTGTGCTCGTCATTGTCGTTTGCCGTTGTCCTCTCGCCGGCTGATGATTGTCGTGATATATCCTATCCCACATGTATATGCTATATAGCATGGCAGGCAGCCAGGCCAGGCCAGGATGGCGATGCCTGATGGCTGACTGAGGGGCCATAAGTGTTGCTACGTGCTCAAAAGCGTTTCATATTAATACGTCAGACAGGAGACCAGCATGTGGATGGCATGCTCCGTATATATTCCATGTTCTATGGCGGCTGTGCAAGCAATCAAGTCATGTGATCCCTCTATTTGAGCGAGAGGGTAGAAAGTGACTTCACTGCACACGGCTCTCCTCCTCTCAATGGAGTGATCCAGCAACCACCCGCAATCCTGTCAACGCCAGGACATCATCTTGGCCATGCATTCATTGCATATTCATATGCTCGGCAAGTTTGTTGACTTTTCATTTTGTTTGGCTGCTGGAATTGTTTACTTTTAGCGCTTGGCGTGCTCAAAACAAAACGCCTTTCCTCGCCTTCGCCGTCGCCGTCGTCGTCGGCATCCACGGCGTATGAATAATTTAGTGAGTCATTAAAAGTCAGCTGCAAACGTCATCGCATCTCAGTCGCAGTCACAGTCGCCTTGTTATGACACTTTTCACTTTTCGCCAGCTTTACAGCATCTGACTTGCCGTTCCCCTCTTTGTGCTTTTCTTTTTCTAACATTTTTTGAATACTCTTAAATATTTTCACTAATTGCTATTGGCTTTTATGGTGGTGGCCAAGTCGTATTATCCGCAGATTAGTCGAACGCCTACATAAAAGGTGATTTAAAGACTTCGTTAATCACAATTAAATAAATATTAACATAGCCATTAATAATGAAAAACTGTTTAGAAATCAAAAATTCCTTTCACATTAATTTATATGTTAATCAAAGTTATTATTTAAGAAAAACATAATTAAATCGATACAAAATTGATGAGAGAAGAAATAATAAGGTTAAAAACAATTTATACAAAAATAAAACTTTGAAAATTTCATTAGTAACTATTATAAGTATTGAAATATTCTTTCAAGAACCATAAAAAAATTAGTAAACAAAATCAATTCTTTAATTATGGTTAAATTTATTGGCAAAGTGATAACTCATCTCTCAAGTAAATTTATTGGTTAATAAATAAACAGATTTGGCGCGCGGATTTTAAATATAACCAGAAGATTGATTTAAGAATTATTCTTGAACAATAAATTTATGTACAGATGAATATGGGATTAATCTGTACATTGTTTTCCTTTTAAAATTTGAGATGATATCATTGAAAAAATCACTAAAAATGCATCGTTCAACAAAATTTTAACTCATTACTAAAAATTTATATATTTATTATAGAACCTTTCTTAATATTTAAAGTTTGTTTTAATTTTTTTAATTTATATTTTTTTTAGTTTTTGGACCGAGCTTTCTTTTTTTCTACCCAAACCTTTAATTCTCTAAACAGAATTTGTAAATAAATAATATTTTGTAATTACAATTAATCCCTAAGAAGTTTTAACTATACTTTTTAAACCTCTTTTATTGACACATTTCCCCAATCTTTCGGGTTAAAATAAATCCATAAATCGGCTCCTTCTAAGCTGCAGGCAAGAAACATAACAAATCTTCGTGTGAGTTTGCCAAAAATCCACAACCAGAGCTGCCAGTTCACATTTTCAGAGGCTATCAAAGTCCCACCTGTCCGCCTCTTGAACCCACTCCCTTTTCGGGTTACCTAAGTCGGCACAAATTGCTGTTTTAGCCAGACGATGACTACGAGTATGACTACGACTATGGCTACGTGATGATGATGATGATGAGTACAAGGCAAGGTGTTGCTTTTGTTAGAAAATTTCATTATTTTGGCTTAAGCCGAGAGACACACACGGGCATACATTGTAGACTGGGGATATTTATGTGCCAGGTACTCGTATATATGCACACACACACATGCCATTTATAGCCAGGGATTAAAAGTCAAATCCTTTTGTTTAAGTGCCAAAATTAATTTTCATTTGACATGCAATGGGCCAGAGAAAAACATGTTTTCCGTCTGGGCTTGGCCAAGTCAAGTCATGTGGCCTGCCTCCCATCTTTTATGCCCCATCTTGGGTGGAGCTTTTTATTTTTTGGCAGACGATGGCATATCTCGTCGCTTTAAAAATGCATTTACCCCCCGAAGTTGCCTTGAATAAAAAATGCAAAAATTTCGCCGCCGTTGCCGCCGTTGCCGCCGCCAATCTATTGATTGCGCCTTAATTGAGTTGGCCATAAACGGTCGTCCAAATATAATCAAATACCAATTTAAATTAACTCAACAGCAATTTAAGCTGGCAACGAAAAATTTCAAACTAACCGACAGCATCAACAACAACGGCTAAACGCAAAAAATTAAATTAGTGCAAAAATGTAAACATGTTGTCGAATAGAGGAGGCGAGCTCGGTGGAGGATTCGGATTTGGAGTTGGATTTTGGACGCCATTCCGGAGGACGAGGCGGTGCGCGCGGACATGTAAATGACGCCCGGCACCAGCCTCAAACATGTTAACCGCATGTAAACTGGGTCCACAAACTCAGAAAAGCGGAGAGGAGAGCGGAGGAGGAGTTCCCAAGACTGGGGAGTGACCGGTGCGGAATTGAGCGTAGGCATTTTAACGATCAGCAGCGGCACCGGCAGCGGCAGCGGCCCGAACTGAATCCGAATCTGGCCAATTTGCCAATGCCTCCGAACGGATTATTTGCCAAGAAGCTCAATTGCAAGCGGCGGCAGGAAAGAAACGATTTGAGAAATTTTTAAATTGCCCCAGGAAAATACAGTAGAGAGCCAGTTATAATTTAGTGATTAATATGGATCATAGACTGCCCTGATTGGTAATTTATGAAGCGAAGAAAACAGAAACAAGGACATAATTAGAGTGGCGTTTCACAGTATTATTATTTATTCTTTTAATTTATAACAGCATCTAGCATTTTTAATTTATTTATTTTTAAAAATTCTGGCCTGCTAACCCCTCAAATTCCATCCTTTTCGGCCAACATCGAACCCGTTTTTAATTTTTTGTTTATACCCAAAGCTTACACACTCGATCGATTCCCACATGCGAGATGAGCTGTGGAGTGGAGAGCCCAGCCAGCCGGGGAAATTGAGGTTGAGGCCATGTCAGAATTTTTGCGGTCAGGCTCCAAAGTGCCCCTCCTCTCCATCCGCAATCCTTTCCTCTGCCGGTGGTGACTCTGCCTGGAAAAGTATCGCATTTCAATTGGAACATTGTTGCTGCTGGCCAATGCATGTTAGTTCCATGGAATTATGATATTTTCTGCGAAATTCGAAACGATTTTAATTGGCGCCTACTCTCCAGCCGTCCGCCCACTCTACCAAAGTCCAGAGAACATGCCCGGTAATTCGATGCTGAAATTAATTTTGAAATTCTATATACAAAAATGTGTTGCCCTTTGAATAAAAAATAAGTTAAAATCGGTTTTATTTTTGAAGAAGAAATTTTGTTTTGACCCTGGATTTTACGGTGAAGCATATAAAAAGATGTATTCAAATCTGTGAAATTAATTATAAATTATAAAATTAATTGTCTTCTAAACATCTTGAGAAATTAATAATAATTTGAACTGAATATTTATTTATATATTTAGGGAATTTTGTGACCTTATTATATTTTAACTATAAAATCTTCTAATGGCATAAAATATCACCAATAACATTATATCAATTAAGTAATTAATATTTTGTTGGAATATCAAAAAGAAAATGAATTATATATTTAACTTTCAGAAGGGTAACCGTTTTTTCTTTTTCCTCCTTGATAACATAAATATTTTCCCTACTTTCTCTTGATTTTTCCTCTTTTGAGGCCTCACTGTCTTGAATTTATAATATTTTTTCTTGTTACCGCTAGACGATGCCGCCTAAAAATTGGTAGAAAGAGGCGACGGGCTGCAAGTAGCGCCTAAAAACTTGGCAGACAGGAAGCCAAAGTTTTTTGTTACCTGTTTTGTTGACTGACTTCTGATACGGCCCCGGCGACGACGACTAACGGCAAAGCATATTTCTGTTTACCCTTCGAACTGGCTGGATTAGCCCCCCGCTCCGGGGATTCATTGGATCCACTAGGGGCCATCACCGCCGCACTCTTATCGCCTCAAATTAATCAGCTTAATCCGTCGAAAACTTGGCTAGTTGAAGTTGGGAGTTCAGTTCCCCCGCAGCCCGGCAAGATTTTGGCTAACCAGAGATAAGCACAGTTCTTGTATGTGCAACATGCAACGTTAACATGTTACCTGTTCCTGGTAATCACTGTTTTTTGGCAGTGGGAGTTGCGGCCAGGTGGGGTTCCCTGAGCCAGCTCCGGGCTGGCGTGTTTCAGTCTCTGGATTAATGCTCACTGCCGGAGGGTGTAATGCATATAATCTAATAAGCAGCAGGTGAACTCTGCGGCCAGAAAGGGGTGGATGGATAGCTGGCTGTAATGGCAGTTGGACTAACGTTAAAGTTGCATTAGAAGGCTGCATAAATAACCAGGTAAACAGAGGAGAGACTAATGTAATAAGTTCTGATGGAGTGAGATCCTAAATTAGCCAGGGTAAAATCAACAAAAGTTCCCAGTATCTTGATGGTTTTTCTGGGGTTAATCAAATGAGTGGAAGAGTATGTGGTGGAAGGTAATTCTAAAAACAAGTTGGATGAGTTGTTTTAATTTATTTATTACAAAAAGGAGGTAATGGGATTTTATTTTTAACAAAAATAAGTATATACATACAGCAAAATTTAATGAAAATTATTTTAAATAGAAATAAGTTGTAAGAAAATAATATTTCATGGCAGCAGGTAAATAAATAAATATCAGTAAATATTCGTTTTCTTAATTTTCAGATTAAATTTACTTAAAAGAGCCACTTTTTAGACCTTAGTCTGAGCCATTCATATTATATTTTTGTATTTTTTCCTTCAACAATTTCCAGCTTAGCTCTCTTCCTCAAATCAGGATAACCAAAAACCCATTATTGTTTTTCTAGTAACCAAAAAACACTCTCAATGATCCGCATCACAGCTCTTAGTTCCCTTCCAACCATTGTTTGCCATTTTTTTGGGGGGAAACATTTTTGAGGCAAATCAATTTTCAGGCCAGCACAGAGAGTTTCCGCTCAAACATAAAATGCATTTTGCGTTTTTCGTCAAAAACCAATTGAACGAAATGGAAGCCAGGCAGTCAGCCAGTCAGCCCTTCGCCTGTGGTCCGTCCTTTCAATGCCAGCTTCTCCCTGTCACTCCCAGACCCAATCCAGAAAAGCCACCCAGCTGACCATTAGGCTAACCAATCGTCCGGACAAACTCTCCACATACATCCGAGGATGGCATCGGGAATCGGCTGTGAAACTACTCAGCATAATGGGCCATCGAGTGGCATTCAGACGCACCCGGGCGAGCTGACAATAAACAAAACATTAAACTAATAGCGGAAGAGGAAAACACTGAACAGTTTGCCATTATTATTATGTTCTGTTTTTCCCCCCTCACTACTCGTTTTGTAATATTTTAAACAAGTAACGTGGTGGAGGCGATGATTCCCTTTGGAGTGTGTGGTCAGAAGCAACTCAGACCCCGACTCTAGCCGTCAACAGCCGACAGCCGCCTCATCAATAGAGGCAAAATAAATAATGCAAACGGCAATTTGAGCCTGCTCCCTGGTCCCCATAGCCAAAGCCAAAGCCTGAGACAGAGCCGGGGACAGACACTGAGACAGGAACGGAGACTGAGCCAGGGACACTGGCAAAGCCACTGGACAACCAACGGGGCCCATGATGATGAGGAAGATCACAATTCCAATCCTGCTGGTGGCTGCGGATACAGAAGCAGGCAGTGTGTGGTGCACTGAAAGAAAATATGAATTTTTGAATTTTTTAAAAATAATATTCTGGCTCAGAAATTAATCTGCAAGTCGTGGGTTTGAAATACAATCTCACAGTCTAGAAACCCTTTTCCCATTTCCATAAAGTTATGTTACTGATTCTTTATGTATTCAATTCTTTTAAATTGAATTTAAATTAACTCTTTAACCACATTTCTTTGAGTGCACTCACACAGCCACATTTGCCTGCATCTTTGGAGTCAAAAGGAATGTGTTTCATGAATTTTAAATTGCTTACGAAATTGCAAAAAGATTGATATCCAATCTCACGCAAGCCGCATGCAGCAGGTGGGCGGGGATCTCTCTCTGTGTGTGTGTGCTTGGCTCCAAAAGGGGCGTGGCCCGAGGAGGGGAATGGATGGTCAGGTGGTGGGACGATGGAACGATGGACACAGAACGAACGGAGGATGCGACATCGCGTCTGGACCAGACGACATTGCATTGATTGGTGCCGTTGGTTTGGCCGGCAATCGCCGCGGGCTATTTACTAGCCGGATCGGGTCTGGAATCGACTTGGTCTGTTGTCCAGAAAAAAAATAAAGGAAAAAAAACTGGGACTGTAAGCCTAGTGGTACGACTAAGGAATACCTGGTAGTGTTATTAATTATATTAATTTGTATCGCATGCCTAAAAGGGGAGTTTATTTGGCCTAATATCCTAAACATTTAAAATATAATAATAATTACTTAAATATTTATTTATTTCTCAAGTATTTAAATATAAGATATTAATTAAAAAAATATATATTCTATGTAAAAATATATTCTGTACAAAATTAGGGATTTGCAGTTTTCAAAGCATTTTAAAAAGCTTGCATAAGTTAGTTCCGGGCTTAAAATGTCTTAAACTCCACTACAGCCTATCTAATTAATTCTTAAAAACACTTTTATATATTTTCTAAGATAAGAAACTACTATATATCCCCTAAATACCCCTTAACTTAAAAAAAAACAGGAGCTCCTGAGCCAGCAACATGGAGAATTTAAAATGTATGCCTTCCGTTTGCTCATTTCAAGCATCGGAAAATTGTGATTTGTGACTTAATGTATTTATATAAGTCAATGGCAGTTGGACGAACGACGGGCTCTCGGACAGAGGCAGGAGGAGACTGTAGACTGGAGACTGGACACTTGTACAAACTAATTTCATATGTAAGTGGTGTAAATATCATTTTCTGCATCAGGTGATGGCTGAATGCCGTTGCCATTGGCATTAATTTGTACAGATTTCTTGCCATTTTTCTTGGCTGGCTCCTCTCTTCTGTTTTTCTTCTTATTTCTCTTTTTTTTTTTTGTTCGAACATTTCAAATGGACAAATGCCAATATGTTGGCGTTGATGGCTGGCGTGTTTGAATGTGATGATTGTGGGAAAATTGCCAGGGTCTGGGGATGGGTTTTCGATGGGTGCATCATTGGATGCTGCTGGATGCTTGGGTGTGGATTCGAGTTGATTGAAGGTTTTGTCTTGGGTTGGGAATAGAATATATATATGTAAGTGGTAAATGGCATTGGGGTTTGCAATTGTGGGTGGGTAATCGCAAAGGTTAATTGAATTTAAAAGAGGTAAGAATGGGGTAATGCAAGGCTAAGTTTTGTACCTATTTGAAACTATTTAATGTAGGTAAAAAAATCAAAAAAATATTAGGCCCTCCTTAAAGTTGATTATTTATAAATTGAAAGAAAAACCTCTTTTAAATTTAAATAAAGAAATAAATAATTATGCATCGATCATATTTCAAGGCTTTAATTTATACAGCAGACAAAACTGATGCATTCTCGGAACAAGTCACACTCTCATCTCATAAACTTTAGAGCTATAGAGCGATATATAACCCATAATTTCCACTTTGTCTTCATCAATCGGTTAATGAACATTTGCCAACTCACTGCAATCAATTTGTGGACCGTTATATATAGACATTTTTAGTGATTTATTTGGCAAATGGCAAAAGCCAATCGCCAGCTCATCCAGCTCATTTTTAGACTCGGCTCCAGACTCCTCCGTCCAGACTCTCGCGGCTCATCTGCATAATTGTGGCCTGGCAGGCATTTCTAATTGATGTCCATAGTTGGCCATGTCCAGAGTGCAAACAAAACGCAAATCAATCAGCTAACAAGCCAAACCAGAGGCAGTTGTCCAGGCTGGCCAAGCAAAAGCAACCTCAAGCCAAAAGCAAACACTATCGCTAAAATTAATCGCGCCCCCCTTGAGCACATGTGTGGTGTGTGCTTGGCGCGTTTGGCCTACCATATTAATTATGTTTATAATTTGCACAACGGTTAACACGCTCTATTAATTCGCCGTTTTCAGTTTTGAGCCAAAACACAGGGAAGAAAACTTGGTCTTTAAGGCTTTGAAAGTGGTTCTAGCTTCTTGAGTGCTGGGAAAATTTTATTTTAATAAGAAAACTCTATATTTCTGAAAAATTATTCCTTGATGACTTTTTTGGAGAAGTTTGTATATTTTTATTATTATTTATTATTATAATATTTGTAATTTGAATAGGAACTTATAATCTACCATTCCTTTTTTCTTTAAATATTTTTCAATAAAAGTTAATTAGTTATGGCTTCTTTTAAGCCTTAAAGAATCCTCTTTTTTCGTGTGTAATATTTTAGTTTGTTGTTTTTATAGCCTTTTTTATTTGTAGTTGTTGTTCGCTTGGCAGCATTCTGGCCTCGTGTCCCGGCGATAAGCCTCAGCCGCAAATTACACACTTTATTAACGTATTAACGCATCGATTGCAACGGATGTTTGAGGGAAAGTTTTTCACCTCCTGTTAGCGGCTTGGCTCGGCGCACGCTTAACTGCACTTCGACTTCCTTTTGGCCGATTGCAAAGTAATTGCCTTGTAATTGCCAAACTAACGGTGCAACGATCGATGCAGATGGATCTTTTGTATGCTTACATATACATATTCTTATTATATATGTAACTCCTTTTTGTTTTGGATGGGGCGCCTTGTAATATACACATTTGTTTTATAATATATTGTAATCGTGATTAGGTATGCATTGCCTGCTAGATCTGCCGCGCCATAAATCGCACCCAAATCGGAATATCCACCTCCCACTGCCGTTGCTTTTTTGTATCTCTACATGCATAATTCATGGCAGATCAAGCTGTATCTATTTCTTTAATACTCTTTCAGAACGAATTGGAATTTTCTTGAGCATTTTGTAACCAAAAAAAAATATTATAGATGGAATAATATATATAAATATTTATTTCTGTCCGTGTGTTCGTAACTGCCTCTGCCCGTATGTCAAATTATATTGGATTAAAATTTTCACAACAGTTTCTTTTTATACCTAATCTGTATATATTTAAAAATCGAATGGATTGTACGAATATATTCTTTTGCTTTTGAAGAATGCTTCTGCCAAATTTATAGAATTTTATTATTATTAAATTATTACAAGAGAGGTAGCTCTTATCGGTAGTTCCTAACCCTTACTTAAAGTTAATTTATTTTCATATATTTTACTTTGAAAACATCTACCTATTTTTTAATAAATCCAAGTGTATTCCTCCATCAGCTTTCGTTCCGAATTTATTTCTTTTTGCAATCTGCAAAGCTTTGGCCACACAAAATGCTTGGCAAATATGTGGCGGCCCTCGGGCCATGGCAACAGCAACAATAATAGCAACAACAGCAACTGGTGGCTACCAACACTCTTTTGTGGCAAGATCAAACCGCACAAAAACCGAACGGCAGCGGAATGGAAAACGTGGCAAGAACTATGCAAAAATTATGGCTCATAGTGCACTTTGAATATTGGCCAGAGGATGAACACCGTCCGTCCATCCACATTCCCCGCCTGAGCTCTCTTGGCCCTGCCATTTAGCCACACTAAAGAGGTTTCAATTACGAACACGGCTACTGCAAACGCCCCAAACGGAACGAAAAAAAGCTGTGAGCCGGGAGGAGGGTATACTATGTATGGGGAAAAAAAAAACAGCAGCAGATACCAAGGCCCCCAAAGCCAGAGTTGAGAGAGAGAGCTGAGCCGGGACTGAGTTGGCCTAGCCAGCCGCACTGAAATTACAGTAATTCCCATCACTTAGAGCGCATATTAATGGCCATCGAACGGCGGATGGCGGACCGAGGCATTCAATCAGTTTTTCCCCCGCAATTCCCCGCCTTTTTTGCATACGTGTATGGGCCCCCTGTGGCTGCTAAAGACTTAAAGTTCATCAACATTGGGCAGCTGGTTGGGCACTGGCAGAAAAAGGATAGAAAGCTAAGTCTAAATTCTTTGCAGAGCTAGGAATAATTTGTATTAAAAAATATGTGGCATGCAGGTTTAGGAAAAATAGTTTTGAATTAAGTAACATTCATATATTTTCATTGGATTTATTACATTTGGTATGACGTATTAAGAATAATGTTTCATTATTATATTATGCAGTTTTATAATTTCAATGATCACAATCTTATCGATATTGCTTTAATATTTTATATATTGATCAACGAACCCTTCGTTCTTAATTATTTTAAGATCAAAATAGTGTCAGGGGAGCTCCTGTTATATTTATATTATTAAATAATATATTACACTTTGTTTTATATTTAATAAATATCCTTTCAGTAAAATTTATCATGCTAATTATATAGCTAATTAATTTAAAATCTAAATATTTGCCACTAAAAATTTGTATTAAAGCTCAAAAATATTATTACATTTTCCTAGAAATATATCTAACCATTTCAGTTTCTGGTGTAGCTGAAATTCCTAAATTTCTCTCAGTGGTATCCTTTACTGGCTCAGCCTGCCTGACAAATGAGGAAGGGAATCTGTATACGGAATATCTATTGATCTCTAATTATGCCAGGGAAAAAACGCAATCGAATAAGAGCTGCTGCAAATAGAAAAAGAAGCAATTTTAATCAATGCCTCTAGAGCCGCATGGCCAGCATTTTAGCATTTTAGCATGTTGACATGCCACGGCTGTCAACAGCTGACAGTTTCAGCCCGGCCACGATGCCGCACTCATTATGGCCCGATGACCAACTTGGGCAAACGGAATGAGAGCCCCAATCCGCGAATGCGACTCCGGACTGCAGTAAGTTGCCTTTGCCACAGCAGCCGGAGTAGCCGGAGCAGCAGCAGCAGTTTGCCAATTGCGATTCGACGGCGCTGTAAATTCCTAGAAAATGTGCGCATTTCATCATCATTTTGAGACATGTGCTCCATTTTGCGTTTGCCTTAACTGACTGACATAACTAAGTGAAGATGAATGCGCGAAGGCAGCGAACAACAGCAGTCAGAAGTCGGAAAAGTCTGTCATAGTGATGAGAATATTTTCCGCGAATTATTAGAAATTAAAAAACAAAATTTGTGAATTTTAAAATATTTTATCCAACTTTCCAGTACTCAATTAATTTAAAATAAATGTCATAAATATTTATAAATTTTACGAGTTAATCTACAATTACTGATGCCTGTCAAATAAATATTAAAGGATTTTGGTGCCATAGATTGCTCAGAAAGAAGTTTCTTATATCAAAAGAGTTTTTTGTCCTATATTTACAATTTAAAAAAAAACTTACCAGCCTTCAGTTTCTCAAAAATACTCATTTGGAGCTCTTCGAAGCTAACAGAACCATCAAGAAAAAGGATAAACAGTCAGCACTGTCCAGCAGCAACCTGCAACATGCAACTAGCGAACAGCAGCAGCATCGCATCAACAGATATCAATCATATTTGAGATGCAACAAGCGAGCAAAGAGCTCAAAGCTGAGAGCTGAGACCGAAGAGACCGAGACTTTGACTTCGGTTTCAGGATGGGATCGGAACTGGTGGCCATGGCCGTGCCTCTCTGTCTGGCCCGGTCCGCTCCATAATTATATTATGTGGCATGAATTATTAGACCATATTGGAGCGGCTCTAATGCGTTTCTCGGAAACGACGACGACGATGTCCGACGAGCCAGGCCCAATACGACGACGAGAGCAGCCTGAAAATGATATTGCCTTAATGATGGTAATGACTGGCACTCTCCCTCCCTCACTGCCCGACTTGGCCCGACTCTTCCATCTGGGCAACCGTTTTGGTCCACATCCACAACCGTGTTGCGCCCAAAATTGGTCAATGTAACGTTAATTAAATCAAAGTCTGCTGCTGGCCCGGCCAAAGCCAAAGCCAAAACGCAGCCTGACAAATAGATACAAATGGTTATTGGCACGTACGTGTCGTTTGCCATTAGACACTCACTATGTCGATTCCAAAAATGTTTTTAAAAGCCAAAACGAAATCTTCGGCATTAGTGGGACACTGAGGGCGTGGCAATGCCTTATTCAGGAAGACTTTTTATGGGTTTCACAAGGGAATTTTTAGGCACTCAACTAATGGGGGTTCTTTTGGGATCGAAAGGCTATGGTTTCTTATGGGGAATTATTTGATTAAGAAACTAATTAAATTGTTTTCCTAATAATTGTTAAAATTTGTTTGATAATTTTTAGATACTAAAAAATAAATCTTTGAATGGTTTTTAGATAAATTTGATTAAGATAATACGTTACTTTTCATTAAAAAATATATTACTGGAAATATATATCAAGGAATAATTTGAATGTATAATTAAAACTTATATGACAAATAATAACCGATCCTTTATTCAAAAAGATTTCCGAGTATTATACTATTCTAATATGGTTTCCAAAATATTAAAAAAAAATGCTTGACACAGTATTCTCAGTTTTCTTTAGATCTAATAGGATTTTCCTTATTCTATCCTTATTTTAATTAATTTACAAGGCTAAGCAAATGGCTTAAAAAATCATATAAAATCAAATAAAATCCCAAAAAACTCGAATACATTTCCCAAAGTTTTGTCTTTAATGCAGATTTTCGGTGTAAGACCCTGACTTCTCCCTGCTATCTTTAACTTTACCTTTGCCAGTTGGTGGTGGGTAGTGCCCTGCCCATGCCCATGCCACTTCCCCATTCCACTTCCACTTCCCCAGCCACTTCCACTTCCACCGCCTTGCATAATTAGACGCGTGGTGTAATTATGCATTTACATACTACTCACATGGCCGAGAGTGCGTGAGTGTGTAGAGTGTGTATATGGGGGCTTTTTTGTGGGCGTGGCCATTGACGATGGTGTTGCGTATTTAGCTGTCGACGACTTCTAACTACGGCAAATAGCCGATGCAATCAAAGACGGATGAACGTTGCAAACTGTTGCAAGCTCTTGCAACTCCTGCAACTTAGTGCTTGCAGCTCACAGTTTGCAACACCGCACGCCAAATGGCCTTATAATTATAGTGCGGGGGGCGTTTGGGAGTCCTATAATTATGGCCGGCGGTGTGAAGATATTAGCGGGGTGGGAGGCGGCATCAAAGAGGTGCAAGGTGCGCAGGAGTCTTGTGGCAAATGGGAAAATAAGAGCTCAGGTTGCATCCTCGTTAGACGGAGAGAATGAGCCTGTAGCCGAATAAGTGGTAAATACAGTTAGTTAGGTGAGTTAATGCACTGGGAATTAAATTTGAGTCTCTGGGGAGTTAGATATAAAGGTAGTATTTATTTAGATTTAAACAAAATATTAAGAATAAAATTATTTATTTAAAACTAAACTTATTATACAGGTTATAAATATCAAAAGGATTGTCTGCTAAAGTTTTTTTTTTAAATAAAATATAAATATAAATTCGAAGAAATACCTTGAACTAAGTTAGGATACTTACATACATACAACATCACTTATATATAAATAAATAAATAAAAATTAAGCTAACAAAAAGCTGACCTATTTAAATAGTATCTAAATATATATTAAATTTAAAAGAATATATTTTATTCCCTTAAAAACCCCCTTAAATGTATTTAAACTCTACCAGAAAAACCCGTTACTATTTTATTCAATTAGGAAGTATTTTAATTGCGCTTCTCCAAGCCAAGGCAAGCCTTTTGCTTTTGCCCAGCAAGTTTTCAATAAATCTAGTGAAAAATATTTTTCATGCTGCCAGCATAAATCAAGCTCAGCCTGCATTTCCACCTGTCTATCTGTCCGGCCATCCACCATCCGCCTCTATCTTACAGAGCCCCTCTCTAAATCTCGCTGGCAAGGCAAATATTTATAAAATCCAACAATGCATTATCAGGCGGAAGTGCAATTATTCAACGTGCAACATTTTGCGGCAACTGATGTTGCTGCTGCTGCTGCTGCTGCTACTGCGTACGAAACCAGCAATTTCTAGCAGTAGCAGCAGCAGTAAGCAGCAACTTGGGCCAAAGGCTCTAATTAGTTTTTGCAATTTCCACGCGTTCCACCGCCTGTCGCTACTTAGTGTCAGAGCAACAGTTGACCCCCTTGGACAAACCCCTTTTTTATTCCCCCTTTCTGGCCATCGACTCTAGACAAATATGCAATTAGTAAATGGCAGTGGCAGTGGCAGTAGCTAGCTAGCTGGCTAGTAGCAGCCATTGTTTTTAGCCCGGCTTTCCTCAGCTGTTTTTGTATCGATGGAAATGATAGAAAAGGCAAAAAATCAACGAGAATCCAGCATACTTGCGCCGCAATCAGGCCGCCACTTTGCCACTTTACTGATTTGGTATTTGGCATTCGAGCGAGCCACTCTTTGATTGCCGGTTACCAAAAGTGCCGGGCAAATATTTAGCCATATAATTTGTGGGGCGTACACTGAACTTCCCCGCCGCGGCGAGTCAATGAACGGACAGAAGCCCTGCTCTGCACTTGGAGGAAAAGTTATATTATAAATCTTCATATTTTATACCTATTTATGATTATTTAGAAAGAAATTACAAATAAAATTTTAAGGAACTTAATATAAATACAAGAATTATTCCTTTATATTATATCCATTTAAAAAACATTTTTTTCTTATCCACATTATACTTTTTTCTATTATTCACATTGAAATTCGAATAATTTATGTTTTTTTTATGATTAAATATTAGTTTAAAAATCACTTAACATTTCAAGATACAATGATATTTAAATTTATTTTAAATAAATTTTTTTTTAACCTGAGGAATAGATTTTTAATTAAAGAAAGCAATTTTTCTCAAAGATCTCCAAGATACTCACATTTAATTCAACTAAAATATGCTACATTTCCCCTTAATACATCTTTTTGCGATTATTCTAACAATGATAACGGTTCTATTTCTCTGAGAATTTATTCTGAATATTCTGAATAATTTATATATTTTTTGTAGTGAAATCTACCAAGCAAACTGCTCGAATGTAACTAACTGACAACAATAGCAGCTGAGGAGAAGGAGGAGGTCGCAGCGAAGGTGCGTTTGCATTTCTAATGAACATGCTACGCACTTCCGCTCGCCACAATGAATGATGGGAAGCCCAGCCCAGTCGCAGCCGGAGTCGCAGTCCCATTTTCATTTCCATACCCTGTTATATTCCCGAACCGATCCGATCCAAGCCGAGCCTCGCCCTTACTACATCATATTTTGCAATGCCATAATTTCTGAGCCGCCCCCTCCGACTGCATTATGCGTTATGCGTGGCTAGGCACTACCTCGTATATTTCAACTATACTCGTGTAGCCACCCATTAAACACCCCTACCCTATCTCCCTTTCCCTAGGCATAAATCTTTGTGTAATATTTCACAATTATTTTAGTTTTTTTCGGCAGCTACCAATACAATAAATTATCAAAGTAATTGAAGCAACAAGCTAAGCGGGTCCACCCTCATCTAACACAAATTAATAAGTCCTAATGGTTCTGAAGTCGAGCATGTTTGCGATTACAGTGGCAATTTACAAATTAGTGCCACATGGGGCAATAGTTTTTACCCCAGAAGGGATGAGAGGGGGCCGGCAATTAGGCTCCCATCCAAATGGCTGTCGTTGACCTTCCCTCCCCGAGAAAGCTGACCCCTTTTAGTACCCTATCGAAGGAGGGCGTAGAGTATCTCAAGGGATAGGATCTGTTAAGACACTTAAACCAGACCGATGACAAACGGGGGAGAGTCTTTATTTATTAAATGTCACAGGGAATGCACTGGGCAAATGTTTAATTGTTTAGTTATTTACATATTATACATATATAAAAAAAAATTAATTTTCAAAGGAATAAAATAAAATATTATCATTAAAATATTATAAGCATTTTTATTTCGGTGAATGCACAAATGAGCTTCGTTTCTTATCAAAACTAATCTAGTTTTTTAAATAAAAGATTCGAATTAGTAAACATTCTTTAACTTTCAAGGACTTTCTCCATTCTGATTACCTTAATAAAGTTTAAAGTGTAAGCTACTTTTATTACTGACTCCTGAATCACTCCCCCCATAAACTGATATCACACTGCACACACATGTCCATATATATAAAAGTCATCCGATTAAGAGTATTTCCCTGTTTGCCTTGGACAAACTTGGGAATTTTTTCAGTCGTAAAGAGCGCGTCGAGTCGGGTCGAGCGTTTTAACGATGACACACTCGAAAAATACACACGACATTTGCCGGCAATCAACATTCAAATTGCCAACAGAGAACGACGTACCGATAACAGGGCAAGTTCAACCGAGAGAGAAGTTGGACGGGAGGGACGGCTGCTGCTGCTGTAAAATGCTTTCAACACTTTCATAAAATATTTTTACACATTGTCATTGGCAGTGGATGCCCCCGATGTACATTACAATAATTTTTTAATAGCTCATAAAATGCTACAGTTTAAAATAGACAGCGTCAGAAACGAGAGAAAAATAAAAACAATTTGTACTTTGTTGTTCATGAGCCTGCTGGGATTCGACCCGCATTTTAAGAGTTTTTCGGGTACGGTTCAGAGATCGCCGCGGCTTCCCATATTTTCTTGGGCTGCCCTTGTCGTGGGCGGTTTTCCTTACGTACTCGTCGTCGATGTTACCGCTGTTTTAATTGCAGGTTCAGTAACCTTTTAGCGACCTAGGGTCGCCGTTCGGTCAGTTAATGCCGAAAGCCAACCCTCATCATTCCAAGCGAAACATGCGAAATCCCGAAACAAAAGTCATGCCATGTGTAGGGAGCCATGTTGCTGGCGCTGGTGCTGGTGCTGTGCTGGTGTTCCTACTTACTGGCAGCAGTCGCTGTTTCTGCTGACCAACGGGCCGCGTCTAATGCGGAATGTCAAATGTCAAAATATATGGTGAAAATGTGTCAACTTTCTTATCTGATTTGGTCACGCTGCTACTTTATAACGCCAAATGTATATGTTGTTGCTGTGCGTGCTTCAGCGCACAAAAGGGGAATGGGGATGCAAGGCGGGGTGTGGCGGTGAGGCGTTGGCGGTCGAGACCTGTTTAGAATTCAATTTTCATACAAACGAACCCCTGTCCCACTGTCCAGTTCCCATTGCCACACTTCAAAAAAATTGAAAATAAAAATGATTTCTATTATAAGTTCCTATGACTAACTTAGCTGAGGATATATTTAATCTTTTATTAACCAGAGGATATCTTTAAACATTACAATCAGCTGAACTTGTCGTACAAAAGATAATTTTAATCGTTATCATCATGCAAACACCTTTAAATAAATTGCTAGTGCAAACCATCATTAGACTCTATGTCTGGCTTAACTGGAGGATAACCTTAATTCTTATCTGCTTGGTATGAACGGCTTAACCAGAGGATACCTTATTTCATTACCATTCTTTTTCAGCTAAATTATCCGGAGGATATATTTAATCAATATTATCATATTTATAAAGATGTTCATTAAATATTATAAATGTATACTACATTAACCCTAGACTTTTCTTTCAGTGCACTGTCATTCCCAATCCCTTTTTTACTGCACTTTGTAGGTAGCCAGCCTTTGGACACAAACGCGCATTGGGTTAATAACGTCAAAGATAAAAAGGCAGCACAACCCACAACAAAAAATAACGAAAAACTAAATGGGAAAATTGAAAAGGTAAATAGAAAAAACCGGAGACCGAAATGCATTTAAGGTCCGAAATAATCGGTTGTCTGCAAATTAGAATGTTTTCTAGTTAATTTATGCTGGAATAAAAAAAAAACAAAAAACGGGAAAGCCGGTAGTGGGAAAACTTCAATTAAAATGAGTCGGCGACAAGAGCTTTGATGTTGAATTTTGTAAGGGGAAAACCGTTAGCCAAGTCCATTAAAGACTTAAAAGCCGAATAATTAATTTATGATAGGTTTTCCTCAAAAAAAGAAACAAAAAACCGCCGAACACTCGCCAAATTATGTGGTACAGAGTGCTGCAGCAATCTCATAGATAAAAGATCTGGGGGCCAGGGTTCAAGCCACTTGGCCATGCGCAACACGCGTCGGGGCCAAAATCTTTAGGGCCAAAAACAGGAGGCACGTCACCGCCGCGGCGACCCAAATGAACTTTGCTTTGACCCCAAAAAAAGAGAGGAAAACAACGTTTGACAAACTTTGAAGCAGCAGCAGCCGCAGCAGCAACATCTAGCGGAGATCGCCTGCATCTGCAGCTGACAAGAGAGCTACTTTGGCTGAAATGATGTGAACCAGTTACAGTGGCTCTGCTGAAAGAAATAGAAATAGGAACAAAAAAATAGGAAACAAAAACAGAAACACAGGCTAAACCGCTAAATGCACTTTAAGAAAAATGTATTAAAAATAAAAACACACATTATAATAATGAGCAGAAAATTGTAGCTCATTAAATAGATTTTTTTTACTTAAAAATATATTTAAATCTTGTATTAATCTCTTTGCTTTTGCTCTTATTATTTTTCTATATTTCTAAAAAGCTAAGCTTTTTCTTAGTGCACTTATCTAGACAGACAAGAGTCGAAACGACCATTTAAAGTATATTTTATCATTCATTCAGCTGCATCTGACTTGGACCCAGCTCATTATCATACAATGACATTTTCCTCGGGCAAACTGTAAACTTCGGACTGCCATTTGTTGCCTCTGTTGCGCCAGCAACTAAATTCCTTTTCGACTCGTTTCCTAGTTGGTTTCATTTTGACTGCTCTTAAGTATAGTATATTGTATTAGTATCTCTGTTCCCCAGGAGTAAAATTTGGTATGCATCTGATGGACAGCACACAACACACCACATAGCAAATGGGGCCAAGCGAAAGATCAGCGGTATTTCTACTTATAAAGAGGGTTTGGGGCCACCATCCATATTTGTGTCTTTGGGTTTGGGAGCTTAGAGCCTTTGGTAAGACCCTTTTGAACCCTTTGCATTGGCACGTAGGTAGCCGCAACAATCGATTGTCATGTGTCCTTACATTAGATTGCAGCTGGCATTGTTGCAACGCGGGTTGAGTTAAAGGTCATTAGCTTAAATGGGAAATATATGGGTTTCTTGAAAGAAAAGATGGGGTTTTTAATTGTATAAAATATATTTTAATATTTAATTCAAATAACAAAGACAATATCCTCAAAAAGCAACTAGAAATTTTATCAAAAATTATTAAAGATAGATTAAACAACGAAAATTTTAATAGATATATTTTTTATTGAAGAGCATTTAGTGATCAGTGAGTTTCCCCGAATCTGTCGCATTGCTTTTTACAAATGATCAACACAGATACCGAACTGTGCCCGCGGGCTGCCTTAACCTTACAAGCAGCAACTGTTGCTACTGCAACTGCAACTGCAAGAGCAACAGTTGCTGCCGTGCAACAGCAGCAATCGCAGTACGTGTGCAATATGCCCGTTACTGCAGTTTGTAGTTGCTGCCGTTGCAGTTGCAGTTGCAATCGCTTTCCCAGCGTCGCATTGTCGCTTCTTTTTCTTATTTTTTTTTTCTTGCCTTCGCCTGGCACTCGAGTCTTAAGTAGTTCGTGAGTTGAATAACTTTCAATTGAATTGTAAAGTAAACATTGTGTGTCTTGGATCTCGGACACACCCCATCATCGCCGAGCCGTGGCCTTTGTTTTCATAGAGACAGCCAGCGCGAGAGAGAGAGATCCTCGGGAACATCGTGCTGGGGCAAACATTTTAAGGATTGTCCCCTCCGCTCGTTTAATTGTCATGCATTTGGTGCATTTCAGTGCTTTTTTTCTCGATTGAATTCGGAATTCGGATTCGGATTGGGATTTGGATTTTGGTCGCTGCGACCGCATGGCCCGCATGCAAGTTGTGTGTGCGTGAAACTTAATACGGACTCGAACAATTTTGATAAGCATAAAATGCAAAACCTGCTGCATAAATATCGAATTTCACAGCCGCCGGCGCAGTACCGACAGCGCAAATTCCCCTCAAAGAGAAAAAATCCAAACTCCATCCCGAGATTGTCAATTGAACGCAGCCAGTTGCATAAGCATGGCAACGAAATTGTCATGATCAAAATGTGATATTAAACGTGGCGGCTTGCGGCAGACCCAAAGCCAAAGTGCCGGTCTTTACACTTAAATAAATATACTTTTTAACACTTGGCATTAGAAAAACCTTGAATGTTTTTTTCACTATCTTTTTATAAATGTCTCCAGTTTAAAAACAATTTATTTCTATTAGATATTATGTTCAACTTCACAAAACAATTTTTCGTTAACGTATAGTACATAGTATAGTAAATAAATTAGTGACAATTAAAATTATTTTCTATCATAAAATATATACGTTTATTTTATAAGAACACTCGATTACAAATCTTCAGAAATCTTTCTTAAATATAACCTCTATAATGTCGTGTGCATTGTATTAAAAATTATTATAAATTTAATAATTATTTTATCATTTCTCCCTCTGCATTTTTTCGATTTTAACTTGGATTTTCTATTTGATTTTATTTCCCTAGAAACGATCGTAGTAGTCGGACTTGAAACTGGGAATTGTTGCTGCCGCTGCCGTCAATGTTGCTGTTGTGATTGTCCACTGACTCGGGGTTTGTCGCATAAATAGCAATTTTCTGGCATTTCATTTGACATTTAATTGAGATCGTAAAATTTTGTAAAGCTTTTCCCCGGACATTTAGTGTCTCCGGCTAATGTGAGATCTTTTGCTGCTTATCAGCCGAGCGACAATAACAAATTTGACTGGTCCGACCCGGTACTGAACTCTACGTCTTTGTCTCTGGTTTTTTTCCCTTCCTTATTTTTGTAGTTGTTGTATTTTTTTCTTGCTGGCATGCCAATCCAATCTTTTCGCCCCATTAGGGCGCCTCCCGATCAACGTTTTCAATATTAAACGGCTGTCAGACGATCGGCTGGATGCAGCAAACTAAGTGGCCCACAGTAGCGACCACGCAGCAATCGATGTTGCTGCGGTGCTTATTCTTCAGTGCACAGCAAAAAAATTATCCTAAATTATGATCAAGTGGGCGCTTATTAGGTTTAATAACTTGGACATTAAGGGGATTTCATAGTTTTGGATTAACTTTAATTTATAAGTAATTTTCGCATATTTATTAAGGTCATTAAAAGTAAATGTTAAATATATTTGAATTCATGGGATTTAAGATTAATCGTTTATGCTATGATGTGAATACTCTAAGACGGACAAAGAAAAAACGGACAAGCGGACGAACGGACAGATGGACAAACGCATAAACGGGCACACTGACAATCGTTCAGGTCTAAACCGGATATTTCGTGTAAATTAAATCCCTAAAGCCTTGCACCCTGCGCTTATTAAAATAATTCTATATTTTAGTGAACATATTTTGTATTTTATTTAGCATTTTATGATGCTGATATCTTAAAGCTTCACCAGTCAATATCCTTTCGAAATGAATAATTTAAAAATTAAAATTCTAGTGTAACGTCTGACTTTGCCCACACATCCGTGCGATCCATTGAGAGCGCCACAAGGCAAGGGGCATAAACGTTTTGTTGTTTTTAATAGAGCCAAGCGATTACAGGCAGCAGCAGCAGCAGTAGCAGCAACAACAATTGCTGTTGGCTTCGACGAGCGACGAACGCGTAATCAATAAATCTAAAAATAATTCCACCAATACATGTCAAAGCCGTAATAGGGAAACCATAAATTTTTTTGTTCTGTCCAGCAGAAAATGTCTAAGGCACGGTAGCAACTCTTGTTGCCCATTGCCCGTTGCCTGTTGCATGTTGCTGCCGTTGCTGCGGACGACGGCTGCAAGCCATTAGCAATTGTTGTTGCTGGCAACATGCTACGTATTGGCAATAAGTAACGCTGATTTGGCAGTTAAATGCCGCGCGATTGTTGTGGGCAGCCAGTCGGATATGCAACAGCAGCAAGCAGCAGCGGGAGCAACATGTTGCTCGCAGCCAAATCTGTTGGATGTGACACTAATATCCGGGCTCTATCTTGGATACCGGGGCCCAGTCATAATGAGCAGCAGCAGCAGCAGTTGGTCGTATCTATCTATAATAAGTTCCCAACTAGAGATCTGATCATTATTTCCTTTACCATTATTGCTATTACAGCAGCAGCAGCTACAGCATGTGCAACATGTGCTCTGTGTTTACGCTTTATCGTGGCCAGAAGCAGTACGAATCTAGTTTCAAGCTGGAGCAACCCTTGAGCCTCGAGAAACATTGCAATGATTCACTTATCAGTGGCCCTTTCACGGCCCAGACAACAGCAACATGTGTCCCCCAGCAGCATAGGCTTTAACTAGCTTTAGTTCTTAACTGCGTCAGGGATCTCTGTACACTTAAGGAAGAGGAATATTTGATAAGAAATTGAAGGATAAGATGCCTCTTAAAACTCTACAATAAATACATTTTTCAATTCATCTAGTTTCTTTAATTAAATATATAATTTATTATTTGAATACCCGTATCCTCTTATTTTCTCGGCTTCATATTTATTTTTTAAGTGCACCTCCTGCCCCTTTTTTCTGATGTCCACAGCAGCCAACGGCAGCAACAATCATTTGTCCCTTTGTTTGTCCTTTAACAACTGCTCCACATAGTCCACCCAGGGCACTCTCCCGCCTGTCTTGGCATGGCAGTTGCAGCACAATGACATTATTGGCAACTCCTGCCCACCAGCCGCATTCTCCGTTGTCCGTTCTCCGTTCTCCATTCTTCGTTCTCTTGTCCACAATCTCCTCAAAGTGGTCAGCATTCGGCGGCGGTGGTGATCGCATGCAAAAGCGCCGCACGGCGCTTGGTCACCAGCAGCAGCAACATGCAACGGGCAACGGGGCAACATGCAGCAGCACATGCAACATCCAAGACCGGGTCTCGTCGTCGTCGTCGTTGCTCGATCTTGATACTGGGCCATGATTTATTTTTAATAGTTTGCGCTTAATATGCGCCAGCATCCGCCAGGGTCCAACTTGGAGTCTAGCTTTAGACGCTGTCTAGTTGTAAACAACAACTGGCGCAGCGGCAATATGTTGTTGCTGGCGATGCACTGAGGACAAAAATTAAACACCTTTTAAGCTAACTCATATTTTATTTAATTTTAGATATTAATTCTGGCAGAAAAAGTCAATACTTCCTGTATCAGTTTCCTTTGGTGACCGATTTCTGCTTTTAGATCACAAAAACTCTTATGAAATTAGTAATGTAAATGCTAATAAACTAGCTTCTGAACAAAGTAATATTTATAGAAAATGTTCATGATTTTCCACAGTGCACACTGACTGGAGTTGCTGCTTGGAGTATTGCTCTTTTTGTTTTGTCTTCATCTGCGAGGGAGCAGCCAGCCGTGTGCAAAGTAATTGTTGGTAACACCTGCTTCTTCGCGTCGGCGTTGGTGGCAAAGTATCTCTGAGGTTGCCAGAGTCGCAGCAGCAACCTTGGCACAGACAGGATGCATGTTTAATGTGCCGTCTGTTTTTTTTCTTTCTGTTTTTTCTGTGCCGTCTCTCCTTCCTTTTCGGTCTTTTGGCCAAGAGCTGGAAGTTGGCATCGAGTCGAGTGGATCGTGGATTGGATTGGAGTGGAGTGGAGCAGAGCAGAGTCTTAACTTAGCCTGGTAGTTACATTGATTCGTTGTCAGCATTGGCATTGTTTTTATGAAAGGTTTTGCTCCGCTGTTTGGCTCTTTCTGTTGCCGTTTGTGTGTTGCCATTGCTGTTGTGTGTAATTCGTTGCAATCATTTTGAAAACGTCAAAGACCAGCAACGTGTCGGCCAAGTCAGCAATCAGCGTCATCAATACGAGTACACTGAGGCAAAGACTAAATAGTAAATGATAAAGGAAATGGATTTCTGAGCTAAAAGCCCAATCTTTTTTAAAAATATTTTCTAAGCCTGGCCTAATTAATTAGCTACTAAAAATTGTATAAAATAATGCTTCGTAAAACCACATAAAATTTAATAGTAAAAGAGTCAGAAAACTTTTTTTATAAATATTAAAAATATTACATTATATGAATTTTAATTTAATTCAAGTACACAGGCAACTTTGTCTTCCAATTAAGCTTTTTTCAAATATTCCTAGGTATTTTTATAAAATAACCAACCATTTTAGAAATTATTATTATTTTTTGATTACTCGTATGTTAACACTTTCCCTTGAAAACAAATTTCTTCTCTTAAATTTCCTTTCTTTCAAGTTGTTATCAACATTTCCCCTACGTGTATTCCTCGCACACCAATCACAATCACTGGTCCGGCATAGTCGGAAAAGATATAGTGAAGCTATGCCATTATTTTGCCATTATATTGACATAAATTTCAGTACGCTGTTGTTGTTGTTTCTGGAGCTGCAGCATTTCGTTAATTGTTTCATAGACGTTAAGTTATGTTTAGTAGCTAAAGAACTGACGCTGCTTTTGCGGCTGCGGCTGCTGGTAATTTCAATAATAAAACTACAAAACGAAAAGCAGCAACATCAGCATCAGCGGCAGCAGCAACAACTACAATCGCAACGACAATTGCCTTGCATGGAGTGAAAGGCTTCAATCAAAGCGAGCAACACAATCAGAAAGAGACGTAGACGGAGCGATTGTTGTTGCTCTTGCCCGTGTTGCTGCTGGACGAAGCTGTGCCAGCTCTTTTTTTTCTACACATTTATTTTCCTTATTTCAGTGTACTCGGTACTTGGGGAGTTGAAAGAGTATATTATATTTTAGGAAATTTTAAATTATTGTAAGAAGCAGGGGTGCCCAGTCTAGGTACCCCGGTGTATTATTTTTTTTTTCTTCTTTTCAGTAAATGTTGATATTTTTAATAAATATTAAATTGAAACTTTCAAAGGAACTATGTCTATAATTGTATATGGTTTTTTTTTTTGGAAATTAAGATAAAAATGTAAAAGCAGGGGTGCTGCAGCAAGGCACCAAGGTGAACATTCTGTAAGGTCCTTTTTTGTTGAATGCCTCTTAAGTAATTAAGACTCAAAGTGTGTATCGTATTTTTGAAGGAAATTAAGCATTTTGTTATCATTAATTAAAGGATTAAAGTAAAACAATTTCAGTTCTGTGAGTACCGGGTATTTCGTAGTCGCGGCACTCCACCAACTTCCTTTTTGTTGTTTTTCTCTTTTTTATTCCCCAAGCCAGAGAGTTGTGTTTGCCTGCTTTTTCGGCAGACAATGGCAATCAGCAATAGCAACTAGAACGGGGCAAAGCCAGCAAACGGCAATTGCAAATAATAATGCCCAAGCGGGCAACAACTACAACCGCTGGCGAGCAACAACAACAACAACACCAACAGGAACAACAACCAGCATCGCGTCATGTCATAGTCACGTCAATTTTGTTTGTTGTTGGCCAAAGCTGAGGCTGACTCCGCGTCTAAAGCTGCGGCAAAGATTTTCGTTTTTCGTATTATATTTTTTTGTATTTTTTATTTTGCAGGAAATCACAGCATGAATCATGCGCTCAGGCTCAGTTGAGGAAAAAACAGAAAACGCTGAATAAATATACAAAGGCACAGGGAGAAAAGATCGTAAAAAACTATATAATTAATAGGAAAACATAAGTACTGTAAGCATTATAAATAGTATCAGCCCTGGGATGCTTACGAAATTATAAATATAATTAAAAACACTATCTGGGCACTTCCCTAATAAGATTGAATTTTTAGAAAAAAGTAAAGAAAATACTATGTAATTAAATAGTCAAGTATTTACTAACATTTTTGTACATTTGTCTACAAAAAAATTGCATTACTTTAAAGAACTTCTTCCAAAAAAGATCTCACAGCCTTACCTTTATTTTAAAATCTGATCTTAAACCTGCTGTTTATTTTTCCAGTGCAATTGCATGAATACATATAAAATATAAAATAAAAAACTGAAAATAATCACACGATGCGAGTGAGTTGTGTGTGCCCGAAAACCAAACTGTGCTAAGCTCTGTGCTGACTGAATGTCTGACAATGAGGGGAGAGTGGTGCCATAGAGGCTTTATAGAGAGGGATCTGTAGGGTGGCGGTCCGAAGCTGCGGTTGTTTTTTTTCTTCTGGCTTCATTGAGATTTGTTTTACTTATTTTTTTTTTTTTCGCTTACTTCGTTTTTGGTTTGCCGCAACGCGCGCGCAGAGTGCAAAAGTCAGGCGCATGTCACGCGTATTTAAATCAATTTTTTACATTTTTATTTTTTGCCTAGTTCTTGGGGTTTTGTGGGATGTATATTTATATTTATATATTTAATTTTTAAGCAACTGGTTACTGTAATTACTATGATAATTATTTATTTTGGTAGAATGAGATACGATGGTGAAAGTATTTAATCATAAAAATATAATAAAATTTAAAAAGGTAAATATCTAAAATGGTCTTGGCTGTTTATCTGATTTTCTACAATTTCTTAACAAAAGAGCACATGAAATTAAAAAACAAAGAAAGCCACGTTATTAACAACGCAAAATAAATTACGTCTTTGCCATATAAATGTCTAATTTCTCTGATTAAAAACAAGGGTATAAAAATACATTAAGTCAAAAATATACAAAGATTCCGCCCAAGGTAAACAGAAAGATTCAGGCATTTCATTCTAACACACTCTCCCTCACCTTGGAAAGGGTATATATGATTCTTTATAACTTTTTAACACACTTCCTTATTTCTCGTATTTAACCTTTTTGGTTTCCTTGTTTTCTTTTTTTTTACTTTTTCTTTAAACTTGCCTTGTGGGCGTTTTTGTTGCATTAATCAACATAATGTGTGTGTTGTAGCTGCTTTTTTTTTGTTGTGTCTCCGATTTGATCGATAGCAAAAACAACAACGCACCAAAACTCTTTGTCCCAAAAGCGATTTCTTACCTTTTTTTTATTCGTTGGCCAAAACGGGTGCTGGTGTTGTTTTGCAAAATTAAAACAGCAATTAAATGGCCAAAAGCCAAACCAACAAGGGGCAATCAAAGGCCCCCTTGCTCCCCCGTCGGACTGTGCATGGCAAATGAGTTGCAACTGAAATTCAATTAGCTAACAAAATTCCATTTCGGACCGCAGCCGCAACAACAACAACAGACAGTCAAATAGCCAAAAACTTATAAACACTTTGTAAGGGGGAAGGAGAGTGGGCAGAGGGGCGGGGACTGATCAACCCTTCATCGCAGTTTGGTCAACAGAATTTTGGGGTTTTGAAAATTGAATTAGATGCAGCAGACCGTGTGCTTGGTAGGAAAACATAGAGACGAACCTGACAGTGCGTTCTATTCTGTTTTCACTGCACTGAGGGAAAGTTTTTGGTGTTAAGGGATTCCGAGGGAATTGTTTTCATTATAAAATTGCTTCACCTCAATATCACAAATCACAACGAGTTAAGGTTAAGCCAACTTTGGCAACAGCTTCGATCACTAGATATTAGGCAGCATGTGCTTAGTGATGATAATAAATGTTAACGAATGTTAGTTTCCAAAAAAATTAATTTACAGATAGTTATGAAATCTAAAAAGGATCTGCGATCCACCCATGTTTAATGTGACCAGCGTTTATGATGTATATAGAGATTAATGTTACAAGAGCTTAATAAGTTAAAAGCCAATAATGTTACAAGAGTTACAGGTGCTATCAGAAATTAATGCTAGCAGAGCTAAGGCTATAAAAAAGTTTAATTTTCAATACATTCTACCCTTTTAATAGGCATTTTTTAGAATATAATTTAATTACATGTTTCCAGGGAGCCTTTCTCTGCGTGTCTGATTCACTTGTAGCCCCATCTCTGCCTCTGCTGGGCCTTGTCAATATTAACTGCATTATTGAGCATTGCGGCATGCCACAAACATGTAATTGAATTTCACCCTTCGCTCTTCATCTTCAACCATCGCTGTCCACTGTGTCCTGTCTTTCCCCTCCTCGTGTCCTGTCCGCTCATCATCCGTCATCGGACTGGTCCTGTTTTCCTTGTTTTCCCTGTTTTCCCTGTTGCTTCTGGTTTTTTGGGTGTGGGGGGCCTGGAAATGGATCCACCTTCAATTGCGGGATAAAGCCATGATAGCGGTGGGTGTGATGCCGATGCCAATGCCGGTTTTGGGGGTTGTGGGTTTTATAAATACCAGAGGCCTGTGCAACACGCAGAATTTAATTGCTCATTGCAAATTTGTGCGGTTATAACGCTAAATTTAGAACATTTACGAGCAGGAAGGAAAAGCAGAAGAATCGGTCAGGGAAAATGGAAAGAGATTCACGTGGAAAATAATAAATAAAGACAGGGAAAGCTCTGCGGTGCTGGCTGTTGACCTGAAATAATTTTATTGGCAATAAACAACTTTTAATTTTCAAAGAAAATATTATTATAAATTATCCAGAGGAAGTTTAAATAAAAAACATCGTGAAATCTTTTTATAAAATGTAGCTAATAATGAATAATAAAAAACTTTGTTACAATTAATAAACCTCATCATTTTACTTTAAAAAAAAAAAATGCTTCACAATAATCCCTTTTTTATTACAATTTCTTCATAACAGTCTCAAAAAATATTATTTACTGAACAAATGTTTGTATAAGAGCATTCAGGCATTATTTATTAAAATATATTATTTAAAATGCTAAATAACATTAAATCAATACCAAATTCTTATTAATGTTATATAAATATTAGCCCCTGCCTTGTCAGAATCATCAATTAAATAATTAAAATTTTCCCCGGTGACCATCGACCATATGAAACCACACTTGCCGCACATTTTGCACACAAAATATTCATTGCTGATTTATTGTTTTGCTGGCTAGTTTCGCGGGAGCTGCCTCAATTATGGAAAACGCTTATCAACCGAGGGGATGGGGCTCCGGCTGGGGCCTCATTGTTGACTCTTTCATAATGATTGCAATTGCAGTTTGTGACAACAATAAAAGCGCTTGAGTTTTTTGTCATTAAGGCATCAATTAAAATAAATAGAAAATTATAATGAATAAATATGGTAAATTGGTAAAGCAAGCTAGTGGTTTTGTATTATTTTTTGTTAAAAAAATGTGTCACTGCCTGGTAGGGGACGAGACCAAGAGAATTGATAAGCACGTGTTTCGAGTTCAAATTGCGGGGTCAATGAGGAAACCTAGTGGGCAAATTCTATTGTTTTAATAATCTAACGTTGCCTGCAGCTGCCAATGCAAATGCAAAAATATTGATAAGGCAAATGACAATGATTAAAATGGGTTTCGCTTAATTAAAATTGATTGGGGTTTAATGTTTCATTGATTTTTATTCATCGATGGCTTTTGAATGTTAACGAAAGCTGTACTTGTAAAAGAATGTCATCATTATGAGTATACAAAAATGTTTACTTCTTCAAATATTTTCTCTCATCTTCTCATGGTCAAGTGCAGTGCATCAAACTCTGGTCAACCCAGGAAGATCCATTCCGTACTCAGTCTAGCCCAATCCATTCGCAAAGTTAATTAACACATTCCTGGCCCCTCAAAGGGGGATGCATCCCGGACACTCCGCTCTCAGTTTTCTTTACTCTGCTTGTCCATTTGACAGACTTAATGACTTAATTTTAATTTGCAGCGGCAAATAATCAATTTAAAACTGTTTGTGCAAAGTCTGACGCTTGATGACATGACATGATGTAGACTGGACCTGGACTTGATCTCGATCTGACTCTGGGATGTGGATGTTTATGTGGATGTCCACTTGTGTCCACATATCAACGCAGAGCTGGACTCCCGACTTTTTCCGACTATTTGCCGACAGCAGAAGGCTAAAAAAGATACAAGAAAATAGCAAATATTTACGGGGAAACGAATTTTAAAATATCCTAGGATAGAAATGAAATTTTGGATAATATTGATGTAATATTTTATTTATAGTTAACTATTTTGGAGTGACATTTAGTATTTACAATTCTGAGAATAAAAATATTAATATTAATTTAAATAAATAATGCAAAAGTACAAAGTTTACAATTTAAACTGCGGGTAAGATTTTAACTTAAATTTATTACTTTAAAATATATACTTTCAGATATTTTAATATGTTGGGAAAATCTCAATACTTTAGTAGTTTTGTTTGGGCTCAAATAATCTATTTATAATTTAATAAAAATCTCCTTTGTTTCTAATAAATTCCAATATCCTTTCCTAGGGTATAGGAAGAAACTGCAGTTAAAATGAAAATATAAAAGAGACTAACGGCAGCAACAAATGTTGCTCAAGTAAAATGTTTGCTTTTGCCTTTCCCCTTCTAAGTGCAACCAGGGGGTATGGCTATTCCAAAGGGGGTGTGGGGGGGTTGCATTCAAGGATGGGCGGCGCGGTCCACGGGGCAAATGGCGCAACTGTACCCAGAAAGCTGATAGCAGGCGTGTAGGCCTCATCGATAACAGCTGAGGCCATTGGACCGGCCACTGACAAAGCCCATCACGATGATGTAAATGCACAGCGAAAAAAATGGTGCCACAAATAGAAATTTTATAAATATTTATCATTTATAATAAGCAGCTATCTTATAAATGGCATCAAAATAAATAAGATAAATTACTTATGACTTAGAAAACAATTTAAAAAGTGTCAAGGAGTAAGAAAGAAATTTTTTTAAGGTAAGAGAAATTTCCATGGATATTAAATTAATTTAAAAATAGACCGAAGTATGCAAGATTTTATATAAAAGTAATACAATTTTCTACAGATGTGAAATCATTTAAAAGTAAGTCTAAAAGATTTCAGGAAATTATTTTATATTAAGACAAGCTTCAATGGATTTTAAATCTATTTAATAAGTGGGCAAGAAAATATATAAGGTTCCGAATTCATTGCGAAACATTCTGTCGCATACTTTAGGTACAATTTTAATTAATTTGAAACAAACAGCAATTTCTGTGGCACCCCTGTTAATAATGGTCCAAAGAATCTCTAAAAATAAATAAATAAATCTTAATTCCTTCCACTTTTCTTTTATACATATTCTATAATTTTTCTCTCTATCATTTTTGCTCAGTGCCCTGATGATGGCGCTCTGCCTCGACTGATAACATTTGGCAAATGCAAACGCAAAGGCAAACGCAGGCGCGTATTAAAAATGCCCAAAGAGCATTGGCGAAGGCAAATGCCAATGGCCCGGTGCTCGCCGTTCGCCGGTCGCTGTTCGAATGTTTGTTCACCGTTTGCCACCGGGTGCAATGGCCGATCTCCGCTCAGGAATGATGATGGCCAATGCACTGTCCCGCACAGTGCAGTGTCCACTGTATGGGCTGTCCACTGTCCATTCATTTGGCCGGCAAACATTTGCATTGGCCATTCTCGGTCAATATAGACAGATTTCCATGCAAATTTAATACGCAAACATTTCGGGACCCGGGCCCTAGCCAAATTGAAAATCTCATCTGTGCAAAGTGGCTGCGATTGGATGTAAGAGGGGGGGCGGCAGGGAGATGGCACAGGTGGGCTGCACAGGTAACCCGTTGCCTCCACCTGTCGCTTGCGCATTTTGAGCTGTCGCTGAAGCAGCGCCAGCCAATCGGCTGGGCAATCAATTATTGCCTAACTAGCCCCTCCTAAGCCCCCCTTTTCCACCGCTCCAAGACCCCCTTTTTCACCCACTATCCCCCGAACTACTTCATCCCCCGCTCTATAATCTTGCATCTAACGCTAACGGATGTGCAAAAGCGCGCTGCCAATTTAAAACACAAACAACTTCAGCTGCAGCTTTGGCTTTGACTTCACGAATGGATCCGCTTCCGTTGCCAATGGAATAGAGTACACTAAGGAAAAAAAAATTGGCTAAAAATATGTGAAGAAACGGATAAGAAATTATTATTTAAATTAGAAAGGAACAAAACAGTGTTTGTTGTGCTCAGCAGCTTGTAATTTTTTTTTTCCTTCTAAAATAAAAATAGTGTGGCTGAAAAACTATCTGTAGAAATTGTTGAATGTGTAAATTATATATAAAATAATCCTACAAACTAAATTACGTTTCAAAATTATTTCACAAAGGAGGTTAGTAATTTATTGCCCTATTGCCTTAAAAATAAACCGTTTTAAAATGTAGAATCGCTATTTAAAGAACAATTTATGTAATTATTACTTTATATGTTTAAGGAAACGTAAAGTTATTCCTTATTTATCTCTGTGTAAGAGTGAAAAGGGCTTATCAAGGGGCTGTTGGGCGTTGGGCCTTGGGCGGAGGTGGCAAGTAATTGGCAATGCCCTTGGGCCATTGCAGCGTTAAGTAGGCCTATGGCAATGACGGCTTACTGCAAATTTGCCAAACGGTCTTGTGTGGGCCGAGGAAACCAACAGAAATTGAGGTAATACTTGGGCAGAATGATAAGATGGGGAAATGCCAGAGAAATGCATTGCATAAATAGATAGATAACAGGGCCAATACCACTCCTAGAGATTAGACATCGTTAGCAAAGCGGTTTATTGGAATTTCGGCGGAAATTAAACATTAATTAAATTCTGGGAAAAGGATTATTAATTAAATTATTTTAGTTAAGATTTTGAATGCTATTTCATAGATATTTTCCATCTTTTATCCATGCCAGCCATCTTTATCGAAGAACCCCTTCGCCCTAGCAACTAATCAGCCATAATTCCCGCCGCCATGCCCACCCAGTTAGACCAACTGTTAGCCACTTAAATGTCTATTAGCCAACTGTTTCCCAAAAAAAAACTAAAAAAGAAACCCCTTTTCACATACGCAGACACTCACACTCGGGGAGTATCGATGAATTTGGTGGATTCGAGAAAACATAACGACATAAAAATCAATTAACGCATTTCATTTGGCTGGCATCCTTAACGAGAGGTCCTGCGGGTCCTTTGCTGTTAACTCAACTGAAGCGCTCTCTAGACGGGGACATTTAAATAATGTTTCGTGTGAAAAGCGACAAAAAAAGGGAAAAAACCGGGAGAAAGGAGCGAAAGGGAACAGCCCCTACTTGACACCAGACGATGAACGCCAGGACGATTCCCGTTTTGCCCAACTTCCGGACCACGGAGTCCGGGACTCCTGCGAGGCGAGGACGTCGTACTCCGCAAATTAAATGCAATGACAAATGCACTCCGTCAAATTGAAAAGGGATTTCTCTTATTAATTATGACGCCGCCGCAGCCGCAGAGCAGCGAAAGGGTTGATGACAACATGTCAGGGGCAGCGGCAGTGGAAGTGGAAGTGTAAGTGCTGATGTGGAATGGGCAATGGGCAGGAGAGAAGGCTATGGGCTATGGCGAAGGGGAACGACAGCCAACTGTCGATTTTAACTGCAATGCACATTTAAATAATAACTCTGCGGTTGGCCGCAACATGGCCGCCTTTTGTTTTCAACTTCTCCTTGTTTTTTCCTCTTTTTTTTACATCTTTTTATGCATTTTATTTTAATTTTTTATGGTACTACTCAGCTGTAAGCGCCTGCGCAAATTGCTTAAGCAGAGTTAACTCTTTTAGGGTCCAGCCTCCAGGTCCACAATGTCCACCCCTTTTTTCGCTTCTTTGTTTTTATTTAAATCAAATGAATTGCCAGGGGAGGAAGGGAACACTGAATGCACTCTACTGTTATATCTGGCAGCTTGCTAAGTGATTTTTTATAATATTTAAACAATGTTTTGTGGGATTTATTTGATTTAGTATTAAATTGTTCGATATTTACTGATTTAACATCGATTTTTATTTTGAAATGCATAAAAACTTCGATATATAAACCCCTCAAATTAAATGTTTCCAAAATAACATTATTTCTTCAATTAAAAATATAATTATAAATAATTGAAATTTATTAGTTTGATTTTAAAAATTTAGAAAAAGCTCTGAAGCTAGTCATTATTAATTTTACATTACTTCTACCTAAACATTTACGCCCTAATTTATTTACTTTTCTTAATCCCTATTTCTTATTTTTATGGTAAAAGAAAACTCGAAATTTCTCAATTTTTCACTCATGTTTCTTTCGTTTTCATTTTGTTGTGATAATTGTTCCAACACATCCGCTGCTTTTAATGCCACTTGATCTTGTACACACACACTGGCACACACTCGCTCGCACAACCAGAGATCCAACAAACATTTTATTCGCCACTCCGTCAACATGTCATGTCAAATGTAATTAAGCGATTATAAATTCGAATTTATTTTCGTTTTTCTTCTACTTAGCTGGACCTTGGCTGGGAGAGCCGCTTCTTCGGGTCTGGTGAAAGATGAAAGTCTTTTATAAGCCACTTTGACAGCATAATTAAACTGGCCGTCTCACTCTCACCAGTTAGCCGAGAAATATTTATATGTATTTTTGGAGGAAAATGCTTTTTGAATAACTAAGTTTTATGAAATTTCTGTCTTACACTCAAATTATGCAGATGAGTAAAAGTTGTTTCATAATGAATAACTTAAAATAATAAGCTGAAACTAAAATTTTGAAGGGGTTCCCAGGCAAGCAACGGATTAATAATTAAAATGCGTAAGAAATGTATATATTTTAAATGTGAAATAGGATTAAAATTAATAGAATTATGATGATATATTATATATATATATTTTTTTTGTAATTATCCTTTAAAAAATATTCCAAAAATTTTAACTCGAGCTATAAATAAGTCAAGTCAAATGATCATTGTATAAACAACACCCTAAATCGATATAAGCCATAATTTCACTGTCCCCTCTTACATTTCCCTTTCTTTTTTGCTAAGTTATTTAATTTGTGGTAACTCCTTTCATTATTATTGGTTAATTGCCATTGTAACATTTTTTCTTCAGTGCCAAATTGCTATATTAACAAGGTTCTTTCGGAACCCCTTCACGTCGTTTGCTCATGGCGACACCCAGCTGCAGCTTTTGGCCGAACACAACTCAACACTCGCCCCCCTTTGAGTTTATGGCCAAAAAGAACATTTTGCTGCCGTGTTTTGGCCACCGTTTCGTGATCGCCCCATTGGCCTGGCCAATTCCAGTGTTTGGGTGTCAAATTGATAATCGCGTGAGTTGTTATCACAACACACACCGAGCGAACATGAAGGCATTAGCTACCCGTCGTTGTCGGTGAAAGTCTTCGGCCGGAGGGATAGAACTGGACTAACTGTCCAGTCCACAGCTCCTTTCGGGGTTGCTGACCAGGCGCTTGTTGGCCGTGTGTAACCCAAAAATAATAATAATTGTAACCGAGCGAGTGCATTTACCGTTTGCTCGCATAATTTGCTATCGGCCGATGTAAATCGCCATTGAAGCGCACCCTGAAAATGCATTTTGCATTTTGCAGTTTTCTGTTTCGCAGTTTTCAAGTTGAAGGTGCAAACAAGCTCGGGGGTTGGCCAAAAAACCAGTACGGTATGCACTCAATAGATGAAATAGAAAGAGGTTTACATTCAGGTAAATAATATTAGCACAAAATATAAATTAGTCAATAATGTTACTTGAAAAAGAAAGACAAATGCAAGCGGATTGCCGATAATGAATATTTTTATTCATTTTGCACAATTATTTCTATTGAACATAAGTTAGTTTCTTAAATTAAGAAAGTGAGTTTATCGGTTCGATAAGGGGTCTCTGATTTATCGATTATTATTTACGAAGTTACCATTTATTAAATACTATTCAAATAAAAAAAAAAACTTATCTCAGCAAAGGAAAATGCTAAAAATTGAAGAATAATATTTTTACTTCCACTTCACAAATCCAACCCATTTTCTTTCGTTTTTTAATCGATGAATAATCGATCAAATCAAATAAATTTCACCAAATCGATCGGTCACTGTAAAAAGAACATTTTCGGCTTGTGTGTGCATTTCAGTTGTTTGCTCACAAGTCCTTCTCTCGTTTTTTTTTTGCGGGGATGGAAAGGTGTAGATAAAGCGCAATTACATGCGATTATCGTGAAATATGTAGCGAAAATTATGAAATGTATAATTTACAGTTAGCCATCGAACGAGCGAGCACTCTGTTTGCCCGTTTCTGTTCCTTTTGTTTGCCGATGTGTCTTGGGGTGTGTGCCAAACCATAAAAATGTTGTTAAACACACGATGGATGCACCGAACTTGGCTCAGGCCAACTCAACTGAACTGAACTGAACCAAAGTGAACTGAAACTGCAGCGAAGTGCAGCAGTTTACGGGGGAAAGGGGGAAAATAGTGGAGAGAGGCAAGTGGTCGTGCGTGTTTGTCGCTTCAGTGTTCGCTGCATAAAAAGTAAACAAAATTGATTTGAAAATTGCACGAGACAGGGCACAGCACACACACTCAGTACCCTCTGAAGACTCTAAACGCGAGTGCACTTCAAGAAAGGCAGTTTCTATGATTAAAACATAAAATGGGAAGTAGGGAATTATATTTTGAAATAAAAGATATTTTCTTTAAACCTTCTAAAGTAATATTTCAAATTTTACCAAACACAAGGCGAAGGTATTTTTAATTTATATAAATTAAGTACATATCCTTTAATTTAAATTGATAAGAACAAAAATATGCTAATAAATAATGTAAGAATATATAAATATTTTAATAAAAAACCTAGGAAGAAAAAATAACGGATATTAAAATGTTAAAATAATATTTCTAGTTAAAGTTTTGGCTTCTGGGATTAAAGAAATCCTAAATTAGCTCCAAAACCTTTCAAGGAAAAATTCGATATACAATTTTCTCACAGTGTATATTGGAGCAAACATAATGACAACGACAGGCGACAACAGCAACAAACAACTTTTGGCAGAGCAACCACCTAAAACTATGAAACATGCGCGAAAATCACTAGTTGCAATTACCCATGCCTCTCCGCCTCTCCTTACCTCTTGTGCCCCGCCCACTTTGCCAACCTCCGCCCCTTTTTAGCCGCCCCACGCCCCCCTCCTTTTCCCAACCCATTCCTTCTTTGCCTTTGAATTTTCTTTTTTAGCTTGGCGCTGCGTTTTCTTGGCTGTTTTATGACTCTGTCGTCGCTGGCATGTTGATTTTGGCTTAAATGTTTTGGCCGTTGTAAAAATGTAAAGTAAAGTGCAAATAACGGTGCCCTCAGCCGGCAGCAATCTATCATGTGCTAATAAGTGGGTACGCTTCTCCATAGAGAGAGCCCCGTCTTAATAACTTATTGTCGTGGCCAAGAACTCGAACTCTTTGGTAGGGAAAAAAATACTTGACGACAGTTGACCATTTGTTGTGGCTCAATTTTCTATGGAGACTTGCGAAGAGAATATAGAAATTATAAATATAATGGGGAATAAGGGGATTTTTTAAGGTAAGTTTAATTTAGTTAACAAGTTCCTTAGAAGGTTTTTGAAAAGAAAACTCTTCTCTATGAAGTTTTGTAAAATTCGTACTTTAAATATTAAGACAAGGCGTGCTTAAGTAACTTTATGACTAAATATCTTATTTAAAATGTCTACAAAATTCGTCATCGCCTGCGATCTTGTCAATCCAAAAGCCAATAAAATTGTCAGCGAAATGTATCTTCGGAGGAGCTACAGCTACAGTCTACCTCCCGACCTCTTTCGATCCGTTAATCTGATGGCGATTTGCAACAATGTTGCACTTTATAGAATGTGTCCAGCTATTTATAGAAAGCGAGTCAGGGACCCAGTAAAAAAGGGAGGGAATGGGATCTCTTTCTGGTCGTATTGCACTCATTTTATTGATATTTGATAACATTGTCAAGGGACGAGCGCGAGGGGACGGGACGGGACGAGCGAGTGAAGCCTAGGCCTCTCCGTCATGTCATCCGACTTGACTTGGAATTCGATGCGCTAATCGGCTTAAGGGGCAGTGTTGCCTTCCTCCTCCTCAAACCCGAAACCCCGAGCCCGAGCCCGATACCGAGCCTCGAGAGCTGCTAAATGGATTTGAGTGTTTTAATTAGCAAAGAAAATGTTGCAAATTGCCGGGGCATTCGCCGGCGGGGCTTGCAGTCACAGTCACAGTCTCAGTCTCATTTCGACGACAGTTTAATGGTCGCCTCGCTGGATAGTTTCAAGTTTCGAGTTTTAGGTGGAAAAACTCATTTGAGACACATTTTTTGGCAGCCAAATTGCCTGCATTTCCCCCACAGGCCTTCGTTACTTGGTTTTTTTTTTTTTGTTAATGCATTCTCCTTTTGGCATTGGCCTGGCCAATAAATCAAGTTTATGCTCTGCAGAAAAAAAAACTATTTTAAAAACTAAGAGAAAATAAATACAAAATACATTTATGAGCGGCAGACAGCAATGACCTCTGCCAAATAAATCATTTTGATTATTATAAATACGTTCAAGCGTTCGTTATCAACAGCTGCAAGTGGCACGTTTCATTTTCCCATTTCGTTATTTAGTTTTCGCTAAATGCTTATATTTTTTTTATTCGAAATTTGCGCAATATTGTATATGCATCATCAAGAATTTAATATGTATCGTATATAGACGTGACATTCACGAGAAAAGTAAGGGGTAACAGCTGCAGTCGATGGAAAGAAATACTTTGCTAAAACTATTAAAACCGTAGTAGGGGGAGCTTGTGGAGGGAGAAATATTATAGAATATATTATTTAGAAAATTATCTTCAGCACAGGGACCATAAGAAATTATTATTTTTGTATTACATTGTTGGCTTAAAAACATATTCATTATTTAATAATACATAGTATTAAAAAGTTGTATTTGCTTTCATTAATAAAAGATAAATTTATATAAATTATTTTTTTCCCTAAAATTCTACTTTGACTATATTCCTAAAAGTGTTAATTAATATTCTTAGCCATTGACACTACTCATCCATCTGGTGGCCTAAATTTCATACCCATAAATACATATTTCCATTATTTTTTGTGTGTCAAATAATTTGAACCTGACCTTGATGATGATTTCACCGTCTCATTTGTAGTTGTCTTGTAAAATGGTCTATTAAATACACATTATAAATCCATGCGGGGGCTGTTTGAATAGTTTGCCAAACGTAGCCAAGGCGAATGCCTTGAACTCGCAAAACCAACCGAAAAAAAGAAGCTCGACGAAAAAAGAGTGACTAATTTTTGGTCTAATGATTGATGGCAGTTTTTTTTTTCATCATCTCTTTGTTGATTAAGCTTGCTTAGTGGCTATAGAAAATGAAAGAAAAAAAAGCATTCAAACTTTTTTTGAGCTATTTTCAACGTTTTTATTAGTTACGCAGCGATCTAGTCCGCACGTATATATGTTTCTGCGATTCTGTGCGAAGATGTCAAGGTATCGCATCCTCATTATATACACACAACGCCATAAATCATAATTGTTTGAATCTCAAATAGTTGTCAGTCAGCTGGCAGCGTCATAATTTATAATCAATTTGCCTTTCAAAAAAAAAATTCGTACAGCTAAAGAATATAACTCTGTTGTCGCCGCTGCATATGTGTGAATATATAAAAGAATCGGTATATATTTATTAAATTCGTTTTATTTTATTTTATACAAGTCGCTTGTATATATGTGTGTTTTTCGTCCGTCTTTATAGACATTCAATGAATAATGTTTTCGTTTGTTGGCGAATTTATTTCGCTGCTATTTTTTTTTTGCATGCTGTTTTTGGTGCTTTTGTTGCTTTTCTTGGCTATATTTCTTGGCTGGTAAATTTTTGTTGAAGTGTTCATTTTGTTGTCATGTTGTTTCCAAGCGCCTTGGTGAAGTGATTTAGTGCGTTCATATGCCAAATCTTCCGGTTATATATGTACATATATATTATTAGGTGGAACGATAAAGAAAAGGAGGTTAGAAGAAACCCAATAGGAGAATTGCTTGGCTGGCTAGCAGAAAGCGATAAAGGTTTCAGTTTCTCTGGAAATAAATGTGGAGGTCATATGATTCCATTTTTTATCGGTTCTTCTTTGTTCAGAGAGATTTCTTTAAGTAAAAAAAAGGGGAATCACTGTTTAACACGAAATGTAATTATTTAAATTCCTGGTTTAAATGGTTTTTCCAGCGTTTGTATGGCTGTATAAACCTCTGAACTTAATTATATAGCTAAAATGTTGAGGTTACATATCCCAGTATTTATTTTACTCATTAATTTACTTATTTATTTACTAATTTATTTTCTTGTATACAGATTTACTTATTTACTTTTTTATTTATTCACTTATTTATTTATTTAACAATTTTCTAAGCAAGCAATAAGTCTGCCCCTTTAAATTGAGATCACTAAACTCAAAAGAATTCCACCAGTTCTGTTTTATTTTATTCGTTTTTCTGTTACTATGGAACTGTCGTCACAGTGCCTGCCAAAATTAGCCAACGCCAGCCATAAATAAAGCGAATAAAAAATACTGTTGGTCACAAACCACAAATTAATGAACCAACAACAATATAAACTGTTGTATTTGTTATTAATTTCTTTTCTTGAAATGTCTTTATATATCAAAAGTCAAGTGTTATCTGATTGAACAATTAATTAGTATGGATTTTTCGTGTCTGCTTACTCAGCGCCTCCTTAGTCACATTTATGGTTTGCGTTGTTTTTTTCCCCTCTGTTTTTGGCAGACATTTAGCATAGATAAGGATCTCTCAAATTAAATAAAAGAAACACGAAAATTAATTCAACGTTTAAAATAAAATCGTGAACATTTTTTATGACAATTTGTTATGTGTGCGGGGTGCGATGATGCAGACAGCCGGCACTATGTCATCGCCAAGAACTTTCCCAGACACGTGTTTCGTGCAAACTAAAGAAACGAAAAACGAAAAACAAAATCCGAGAAACGAAAATTAAAAATCGAAAACTCCAAACTGGAAACTGGAAACATTAAAGCTTTGAAATATATACATCTATCTGTGTATAACCGTTTCCTCTATTCCGCTAAGTGGTCCAGCAACTTGTCAGTGTGATAACAAATTCAATAAAATCAAATTAAATACTCAACAAAAATGCTAATCACCATTAGAGGTTCTCCACCTCCTTGGGCTTAAAGGAGAAATTATATGCATATAGGCGTTATGAGTGTTTATTGCCTCTTCCTTGGCGAGGTAAAAATATGGTAAACTCGGCAGAAAAATAAAAGGAAAAATATGGTTAGAAAATAAACAACAAACTTGGTAGTAGGCGCAAAATAAAGCGAACAAAAAAAATATCAAATTTTTGTTAGGTGTGGCCATTTCAAATGGTTCGACGCCTCCTAAAGTGAGGCCCCTAGGTTGTTGTTTTCTTTTTATTTTTCTTATTTTTTTAGTTGTCGATTTTGTTGCTGCTTGGCTGACTTCCCANTAATTTCGCCATCATTCCTATGGCAGCTATAGGATATAGTAGTCCGATTTCGGTCGTTCCGACATATATACTGCGTGCTAAAGAAATAAGACTATGCTGAAAATTTCAGCTCGATAGCTCAAAAACTGAGAGACTAGTTCGCGTAGAAACCGACAGACGGACAGACGGACAGACGGACAGACGGACAGACGGACAGACAGACGGACATGGCTAGATCGACTCGGCTGGTGATGCTGATCAAGAATATATATACTTTATGGGGTCGGAGATGCCTCCTTCACTGCGTTGCAAACATCTGGTCAAAATTATAATACCCTCTGCAAGGGTATAAAAATATAATAAGTAGAAAAAGCAGTCCCCTTGAAACTATTAATTATTAATGGAAAAATTAATTATACAGCAAAAAAAAGTGAGATAAGAATTGCATATGGTTTCAGTGTCATTTAGATGTTTTGCTCATTATTCAAATGAATGCTTTTAACTTGTAATCAGCAAATGCTTAAATAAATTACTAATTAAAGTATATAATTTTATTTAATAATATATTTTAAGTATACATACTTTTATTATTGATTGTTCCCCCGTCTCAATCTTATTTTAAAGATTGCCTCTAAAGTGGTTTTCTTGTCGCTTGCATTCTATATCTTTACATTTACTTAATCCCCCAACCCAAGCGCCTTGAGAGTTATCTAATTTATGCAAATGTCATTATGGATTTTACTTTATAGATTGCAGATTATGGCGATCGTTTACTTATCTAAATGCCATTTGACACAACGAGAGGAAGGAGCGAAAACCGTTTGCTAACGCAGTTATTACACAAAGAAAAATATAGAATATGAATTTAAAATATTTATCACTTAAAAAAAATAATAGGTAAATTAAGAAAGAAACCGCTATATGTTCATAGGTTTAATATACTAAATCTAAATTATACCATATTTTCGAAATATTATCGGCATTTAGATCAATTTTTCATAAAAGTATATTAGTTTACACTCAAAATGCTCCAAGCCTGTTGATGCGAAATTCTGGTAGAGTTGGGTCCCCAGATCACGAAAATGGCTTTAATTTTTTTTTCTATGGATACGTTTTTTTTAAAAGATTTTTTAAAGTTTTACACAAAAAAAATTTGCCAAGTTTACCTTTATCATTTCATAGCTCGAGTTGTAGCCAACCAATTTACCCGTCGAATGTTTTATTTTACAGGTAATGAACTAACCTTTCGATTTTAAAAACACTTTATGTATATTGGATAAGTACTTTGTGTGCTATAAGCTCGATAAACTTGAAAAAAGTGCAAATTTCAATCCGTTAACTCAAATGTTAACGTGCTGCTAGCATCCTAAAAACTCGGAAAAAATCCGTTGGAAAATTAAAACGTGTTTTTTTACAAAGATGATCGCCCAAAGTATGAAACAGGCCTACAACTCCAGAAATCCGTTGAAGGATAGATTTATCATGGATTTTCAAAGTTAAGAAAATTGAGAAATTTTTTCAAATTTTTGAGCGGATGTCTACTATATTAAATGCACAGTGTTGGACAACACCTTTAGATGGCCTGTTAACTTTGCTAGATGTGATGAACTGTCGAATTTAGCTATAAAAAAAATAGCTAAGTTTTGCTAAATAATCAAAAATTTACAAAATTATGTTGAAGTAAGATAAAAATTAACCTATCGCCTTTATATACATAATTATGCTGATAATAAATTAAATGATCTTTTCAATATATAATCGATACAATAATACATTTTGAATAAATGTATATTGACAATTATCAGACTTGAGGTTAAATATTTATTAAATATTTTTAGAATAAACTATACAATTCGTATCGATAATTTGACTCAAACATACATTCTCTTATGATAGTTTCCTGTGCTATTTTCCCTCTGTGTATATGTATCTCGATGGTGATGCGGAAAATCTCTTTGGGGGAAAGGTGGTATTGAGGGGGTATATCCTACACCTGTTGCCAGTGCGTTTGATGTAGGAAGCAGAACTTTACTTCCTGGTTGCTGTTCATCGTCGTCGCCGTTCTTCTGGGTTCATTGGCATTTGGGCATTTGAGTCACATGTGGCTCACGTCCTGTGTGTGTGTCCTGTCTCCTTTTCCCGCCGGCTTCCTTCGGCTCCTCGACTAAGCCTGTCATCTGGGCTCTTTATTTTTATTTTATTTTTTAACCAGGCCCAAAGACAAAAGACGTTTGAGGTTGATGACACCCAGTGGCGGCTAAAAAAAAAAAAACTACAGAAGAGAACGAAGCCTATGGAGGTTGGCTTTTACAGTTGCTTGAACTAGTTCTGCCTCCCTCTAAGGCACGTGTTCAGCACCAGTGTAAGTTTAATAATATAAAAAATAAAAAAAGGGGTGCAACTTTTTTGGCCAAAAGGCTGGATTGCATAACAGCCGATGGACCCTCGACACTCGAAGATAAATATAATAAAAGCTCCTTAAGCTAAGGGTTTAATCATTTAACAAACTTAAAAATTGTATGTTGTATTTTTATTATTATTTATTATATTTTAAGATCTGAGAACAGAAATAAATTCAATAGCAACGAATGCTAATAACGATGATTATTTGGAACTAAAGCCGATTAATAAAATACTAAATAATTACTTATCGATGTCTTATCTTTTAACTTATAAATTTCCATACTTGCCCCTCTGTCTAAGTCTTAAATGATTAATTTAAAATAAATTAATAAAAATTTAATTATATTTCTATAATTAAAGACACATATTTTTATATTTTCTTCATTTCCTTGTCCCATTTTTCTTACTTTTAGTGTAAACTGAACTGGCAACTGGCCAGGGCTTACTCCGTTTGACCGTCGTTTTGTTGGCAAATCATAAAAATATTTATGTAAATTAATCATTTAAACGCATTGGGATGAACCTATTGGCTGCTGCTTGGGCATGCTCCACACGCGCTCACTTTGCTAAAATAAAAAAAAAATAAAATATCCAGCGTATCGGCTGCTACACTGCCCAACAAAATACAAATTATGGCTGGAGGGATTAGCATAAATTGCGTGTATGTCTGTCGCTATGAGACCGATGCCCATATAGCCATATAGTGTTTTTATTTTCTGGCCCCTCGTTGGCTGCCAATCCGATGCCGGCGATGGATCGTTCGTTGGATCGATGGATAGATAGGTGGGTAAGGGTACCATAGATCGGTTAGGGAGATCGCTTATATGGGTCTGCCAGCCGGCTGATAAGCTCGGCTTTTGGCATGCCAAACATGGCCGTGCTCGCACGAAATTCCAACTCATATTTATGTCAAAATCCATCAAAGCTTATGTCGCCGCACAATCCGTTAGGGGCAGCAATGCCAATCCAATCCAGCAGCGTATCTAGTTGGAAATCGGCTTTTGGCTTTTCGTTTTCAGTTTTTTTTTCGGTTTTCGGTTCTTGGTTCGGTTTTCGGGTCTCGTTTGCCCCCCGAACAATGCTACGCAAATCCGACAGTGAAATAATGTGGAGACACCGGCGATAACTCAAATAAATAAGAGTCCAAAAAACCGCAGAAAACGAGATACGAGATACAGGCAGAGAAAGATATAGTAAAAAAAATAGTCACATAATCAAAAAGCTTGATATTTGAGAGTTTTGTTGAAAGAAAACATATCTTTCTTATGAATTTCGATACAACAGTATTTTAAGATTTAAAAAACTTACGCGAAAGGCATTTTTTTTTTTGTATTCTACGGCCCAAAAAAAAAACAATTTTACTTAAGATTTGACCCTTTCAATTTCCTTAGTTCTAGTCTTAATGTCTTCATATTTTTTTCTCTGTCAAGATCCATATATAAGTAGTATATACACAATGTATCTTTAAGCCGCATACAATGTTGAATGGACAGCAGCAGCTCTGAATGTTGATTTCAAAATTAATACATTTCAATGAATAACAAATGATCTAAATGATTTGTTTAGATCGTTCTAGCTCTGGCAGATCGGACGTCAGTATAATACTGGTCGTATGTGGGTTGTCCAGTCAACGAAACAAGTTTCGTAGAGAGCTTAAATCGTGGCCCAGCATTTCCTGCTGGTGCTGCTGTCATTAAAAGTATAGTGGAATTATATTCCACTTTTTCCCAACCTCTTTACACTGAAGAAAATTAACTTTATTACTTCGATATCTTGAAAATGTAAAAGGGGAAATAACACATTTTAATCAACGAAATTTCTTGAAAAGACACGTACTTATAACTTCCAAGGAAATTCTAAGAGACCTTTATTTATTTAATTAATATGACGCCAATACAAAGATCATGTTTTATCAATAAAATTCTATAAAATATTTATAAAATACATTTTCTGGCCGAGTGCAGCACCGGCGGCGAACTTTAGCTGAGTCAACTTCCGACGTGACAACAGTCAGTCACCGACCGATTCGAGTCGAGCTGCCCCCGAGCTATCTCGAAGCTGTGGGGCCGCAACTAACTTAATCGATTGAAAATTGATTCTTGTAAATAATTTCAGTTGACGTCAGCGATAATTACATGAGCAAAAAGCTAAAAAAAAAAGGCGAACAAAACTTAAATAAAAAAATAAAACACAAATCTTTGGCACGACTCCCTCGACGCTGAATCACTCGAATGCACGTGGCTGATTTATTACATATCTATATAGCACCCTCCATATGCACATCGAGGAGGCTTTGGGCTTTGGGTGGGTGCAGGCCCGAACTAGGCAGAACCTTTTTTGCCCATTAGCCATCAGCCTTGACCGCCGCGCCGGCGATGTCGAGTGGCTCAACTGGTTGACAGACTGACTAGAGATAGTCGGTATGTATATCTAGTGCCAGCAAACAGTGTTCGCCCCCCACCAGATAATTAGCATATTTTGCGCCGATATGGGTCAGCCATAGCTGTGCCTTACTGTGTTCGCTCTGGACTGAAAAAAATAAAAAAAATACTGAAAAAACTGGGTTGGGCCAGCGAACAAAGCTCTTTTTGCCGGGGACTCGAATGGGAAAACTAAAACTGTCCGATAAATTCTCTCAGGGAGGAGTACATTTAATGGATTGGTATCTAAGTGAAATGAATAATGTACTTATCCCAAATGATGTCACCCTTTAAGCTTGATAATTTTATAGTTATTAATTAGATTTAATTAGAATTTAACTCATCTAACTTTCTTATTTAAATTCTTTTGGTTGTTTCTTGTAGGTTTTTTTAAAGATTTTGTTACCTTTGATATGTTTTATATATGTTTATCCACATTTTCATGGTTGATTTAACAAAGGCTTTCCATTTATTTATAAGAGATTAAAGTATTAACTATCCGTTAGGGCCTTTACTATTATAAGTCCCTTTGTTAGTCACAAATAGAAAAATAGAAAAACAGACATTGGTCTTTGAATGTGTTTCCTTTGTTTAAATGCCTAAAATAATTTAATATTTTAAAGAAAAGACTCGGCATTATGCTAATTTAATCATTTAACCTTTTTTTCTAAGACGTGATAAGCCTTATTATTATAGAAAATTCTTTTTAGCTTGTGAGCCCTATTGAAAAACCAAGGCTTTATTCCAAAAGAGAAAATATTAATTATGACTTACTATCATCAGGTGAAATTAAATTAAATCTTGTGTAAATTATTTAAACGGGTTTCTATGAACTATATTTAATACCTCTTGCTTATGAAAGCTGTTAAGATCTGATTTCTTCCTCTATTCAACTTAGAAAATTCCAAATATTTATCTGTCAGTTGGCAAACCCTTCAGGGCAAAACCTGGTACTTGTCTTGGCTCCGATCAGTAGAGTATCTACTGCCCACTTTTTAGATACCTTTGGGCCTTGTTTGAATTTCCAATAGATGTTCGCCGCTGTCCGTCGGAATACTAGAGTACCCTACGTGTTTTCTCCCCTGACTTAGTCAGCAGTTTGGGTCGTGTCAATGCGATTGGCATTTAACGAGCTTCATTGCTTATAGGGTTAACATTTTGGCATAAGTACACACCCAGTTTCTACCTATTTTTTTCTACTATTTCTGCCAGCACGTGTATCTGTGTCGCCCATCTCTGCTCGGGGGCCCAACTATCCCCGGCTATCTATCTAACTATTGTGAGTACTTGTCATTTAGTTTACTATTTACTGTCACGCTTTTGAGTGCCCCTCGAATGGAAATGGGAATGGGCATGGGCATGGGTCTGCGGCCGAAGGGGCTTGGTTGAGTTCGAGTTATAACTGGGAAGGGCCGACCGACCGTCTGGGCGGCAATATAGGGGACAGTGTAGATATGGAGAGAAAAGACTGACCTCCGATAATGCCAGTGGGCAGCGGAAATGTTTGGCTAGTGATTCAGGGAGTAAAATTTACCATTTGCTTATGTGAAAGTGAACTTATTTATTTTTTTTACAAATCGAATTAAACAAGCACTATTTCCTATTCTTTAATCGTGTGATTTCTGTTAACTTTCCTAGTAAAACTACTATAATATTTTAAATACACATTTTAGGAAGAATCAAAAGGCCCGAGAATTTGTTAGGAAATATACGTATTTTTATCAAGAAATGATAATTATAAATTCTCTTATATAAGAAAATATATTAATAATAATTTAATTCTTAGTGTTATCCAGTGACAATAATTTTAAGAAAATTTGTTGAATTAATTTCAATAATTTTAGATATGTTTGTTGAACAAATGTTCATCTTTTTAATGAAAGACAATTCATACAAAAATACAATTTAATAAGCATCCTGTGATTATCATTTTTAATACACAATATTTATCTAAATTTACTTTAACTCCTAACATATTTTTAACCGTTTCATTGTTATTTCTTAAAACTACAGCTTAAGATACAATACAAAATGTAAGTTTTTTAAAGATGGAGCTTATTCTTTTAGTATTCTAAAATATATTTTCTTTAGTCTTCTTTACTCAAAGCCGATAAATAATAGTTAGAAATGCTCTGTCATGATTATTCCCCCGCTGCTTGTTGTATTTCCCCCTCCTCGGTTTGCCCCAGTTGGCCCATTGTTTGTCAAACATCAGGCAGCTCAACGGCTCCACCTCCGTGTTTGTTCCGCCTCCAGATCCGATCCTCCACTTCATCCTCCGCTAGTTACCAGTGCTGCTCCTGCTGCTGGTGCAGTGCCATGTCAGTTCCAGTTGTCCAATGTCCCACACGTCCAGCGATGTGTCGCGGGGAGTCTGGCTGGCGACAAAAACGGCGCGTCAAAAGCAAACATTTTGCGCGGCACAGTTTTGATTTATGAGCTGAAATTAAATTAACTGCTGCAACAGCAGCGCAGAAGTGAAGGAATTTAAAGCGTTGAAATGTTGTGCGGAGTGTGGTGTGCCGTGCCATGTTGGCCTGTTCCTGGTCCTGGTCCTTTTGGCCAAACTGACAGGGGCAAAAATGCCAAATGCGGTAGTAGCGGAGGCTGTGAAAATTGCATGGACACAAGGAAACCATCGTCGTCTGCTCGTTTCATTCCCATTTCGCACGATAAAGTTAATATATATATATTATTTTTTATTGTATTCTCCCTCGTCTTCTTTTTGTTGTATGCAGTTGATAAAATTATCATTGTGGCCTTTTGGTGTGTCACTGCAATTTGTGTGTTATTATTTTTTATTTCGCCCTCTTATCGGGCATAGCAAAAGAGAAATATATATATAAAAAAAATAAAGAAAAAATTGCTTGCACTTCTCCTATCAGCTTGGGTTCAGTTTGGCCTCCATATCTCTCTTTTTTCATGTCCAGACAGTCGTATCATATTTAAAGATATTAGGGAACGGGCTTTTCTGTTTTATTACACAAATTTGAAGGTCTCGTTTTTGCTGAATTCTTCGAAAAATATGAGAAAGATGTTTATGTCAGGGCTATAAATAAATTTAAAGTTTTTGAATGAGAAATGGAAGCAATTTTAATCAAATTTTCAATATCTGATTTTAGGATTACTAAGATATATGTATCTACTGTAAGAATAATTTTTTATAAAATACGTTCCTGGAGACCTTTACAATCGCCTTTTTAACCTTTTTCTCGTTGTGCCACGAGCATCTTTTTAGCGCTCTTTTTAACCTTATCTAACCCCTACTAATTTAGCAGCAATCTTCTCCTTCCTGCGGCTTCTCAAATTACAATTAAGCAATTCTCCCAGTACTAACCAATCAACAACAAACAATTTCCATTAGCCGAGAGACAACTTTTGTAATTAGCAAAACCAAAAGTGGAAGCCATTTAGCTGGGGAATATACATATAGCTATGGCTATATGTAGAGCGAGATGGAGCACCCACAATCCATCGTTATCTGTACTGGGCAATTAATTGAAATTGATATTTAGTTAGATTAGAAATAATGTTTGTTAATTTATGACAAATACTTTCAAGTGGCTCAGCTTAGCCCAGCTCGGGCCGCACCTCGATCAGCTCCAGTCAGCCCTTTACCCGCGCGGAATTAGTCACTCAGAATTGCCGTTTCCATATCTTATCGGTAGCTGCTGCTGCTGCGTTCAGTATCTGTATCTATATCTTGATGCTTGCTACATTCTTTTGACATTCGATCTTCAAGTGGAATTATGGAATTTTTCCCCCTTTTATTACGAGGATTTATTGTACTCTTAAAAGGTTTTAAGATATTTTTTCGGATTTCTGTTTGCTCACGTAGTTTTGGCATGAAGTGGCAAATTAGAAGAAATGTGTTTAGCGATTGGATCGATATTTCTAAATTAAATAACTACTTTCTGGATGTTTAATTATTTACCTACATATTTTATCTTAGAAAATGCAAATTAACAGATGCTGGATATGCTGGAGCTCTTCTGCATTCCTTATCATTCATTTAAGATATAATTTGTATTTAAAGGAACTTTGCGCATATTTGAAATATTAGTTTAGCAATATTTTTAAAGATATTTCCTATCAGCATTATATTATAATGAAATATAAAAATCAAACGTTGTACAGCGCATTGTCTTTAAATTATTGAATATTTTCTTAAATTTTCTTAGGATTTATATAAGGCATTGTCTAACCATCAAATATTAAAGAGAAATGTGAAACAAAAATCTTGATACTATTGCATTTTAAAGATAACTGCCAAAACGTTTTAATTATATATAAATAAATGAATAAATAAATATCAATAGGTTCATATAAATTAAACCCTTTATAGTTAAACTTACTTTCCCACCACTCAAGCGTGGTTTTCCTCATTTCGATGGCGTTTTTTAAGGTTTAATACTTGTTTTTGTGTTTTCGGGAACTTTGCATTATTTTCTTTGTTGTTTTTTGGTCTTCCAAGAGCACGGTATGAAGTTCCTACGAGTTTATAATGTGAACGTAGGAACTCTATACCTCGCTGATGGCAAAAACCAGGTAAAAATATCTCGGCAGCGCGTTTCCCTTTTGCTTTTTCACAAAACTTGAACAACAACCACAACTCTCAACTCACATACCAGCTTACAGAAATTCCAACTCTTTTTTTTTGAAGTATTTCTCAGTTGTGTTGTTATTCTGTTGATGGGATTCTCTTCTTCATGGGATTTGTGCTGGGGGAATTCTAGCCTGATGATGATGATGACGACGACGACGACGGTTATATATGGTTATATATATGGTCCGACCGACCTCCTCCTCTGCTTCTCCGTCGCTCGCTGCTCGCCTGGCAGCTTTTTTAGTTTTTTTCTCTGTTTTTTCAGGGTTTGGTTTCGGCGTTTTTTGCTGGATCAACTTTTTGTTAGATTGAATTTAAATAATTTTTAAATCATTATTAATAATCTGGAAATGTTTCGGTTTTGTATTCTTTTTTATTTGGGAATTATGATGAGTTAAAATATACAATCATTTCAGAGTGTTATGCAAAATATAGATATGATTTCTGTGGAAAGTTTTTGTGATTTTATCTGGCTTATTTTTCGATTTTATTTCTTGGAAATTTATTAGAGGAAGTTGTTTTTGCAAATGCTTTCGGTTATTTTCTTTGCTTGTTTTTAATAGGATTCTTTGGAATTTTTTAAGATCACACATTTTGTGGAAAAGGATTCCTAATTTTTAAGGAAATGGTTTATTTATTTTTGACTAATTTTGATTGAAAGAAACTTAAATTTGTAGGTCTTTTTAGTTGTAAATTACTGCCGTCCGTTGTAGGCTTTCTAAAACTTTTTTATTATATTTTTATTAGGCATTTAAATAGACTTTGTAGCATTTATGATGTATTTTGACATTTTAAATTTTGTTTTTCTATTCTGGTTTTTTCTTTGAGAAATGTTGCTTGATTTTTAGTTTATTTTTGAAGTAGAATAACTTTTTTAGTCTTCTCTTTTAATTTATAAAATATTTTGGACTTTTCCAGTTTCGTTTTATTTTATGTTATTAAATTTTAGATTATTTTGGGTTCCGTTTATCCTTAATATGTATTTTGTTTGATGTTTTTCTTTTAATTTGTAGAAATTTGTCATCTTTTTTTATATAAAAATTTTCTGATTTTTTCTTAGCCATTAATTTGTATTTTATTTAAATTCTTTTAAGCACTTTGAAGTTTTTACGATTTTTGCGTCAAGTCACGCGTTTTGCGAAAAGCCCGAGAAAAAGCCACGGAGCGTTTTTCTAGCGTTCGATGCGCGATTTCGGAGCTCCGAAACCGAAATGAAAAAAACGCAGCGAAGTCGCGCAGAAAATAACTCGAAGTGCGACGATGTTGGACGCCGGCAGCAGCGGCGACCGAGGCAGAGGCAGCGGCGACGGCGACGACTGAGGCAGCGACAGCGACTGCAGCGTTTGATCGCGCGACTTTAAACGCGCGCAGAAACTTCGGCTAAAAGTCGCGAGGGGCAGAGAGATCTAGTGTGTGTGTGTGTGCGTGTGTGTGTGTGATTCTCCTTAATGTGTGTGCGTGTTCGCTGCCAACTGCGACGACGACGGCAACGGCGACAGCGACGTTTTACCGCTATCAATCGATAATCGCCAGATTAGAAAACGCGTCGACTTTACGTTCACTTGTGCACGTAAGCAGCGCTACAAGTGCAGCACACACACACACACACACGCTCTGCTATACATATGTATGTATTGGTATATATGTATGCCAGACCGATCAAGTAATTCCAGTTTTTCCACCACTAAAGTTTTTACCGTTAGCAACAACCGAACGGTATAGCCGACAAAACGCGAATGAACAAGCACGCGCTGCTTTGGTTGGCTGCTGCCTTCGTCGTCGCTGCCGTGGTGGGTTTCTTTGCCGTTGCTGGTGGTGGTGGTTTTCTCAGCGTGGTGACTTTGCCGTTGCATTTGTCGCTTTGTCGCCCAACAAGAACAGCAACAACGAGTGACGCAAGCAGAGGTGAAAGCCAGCGCCGCTGCCTCTGCCAGCGTCGCTGCCAGCGCTGCAGTTTTATTTTTTTATTCTCTCATTTTTTTTTTAGGTTTTTTTTTTGCGTGGGCGCCGCACGCGTTGCCAACTCAATTAATAATACAACGCGACTTTTAATTAATGAAACAATTAAAAAGTTATCCCGCCAAAAAAGGGCAAGAAAAATAAATTAAAAAATTAAATATATAAAAAAAAAGAGAAATAAAGAAATGCGGGCCATTTCAAGGCCAACGGCAGCCAGTAAAAAACTGGGGAACAACAACAGCAACAATACGAGAGCGCGGAGTTCGATGATCTGTTTACGATTTTTTCTCTTCTTTTATTTTTTTGTTTTTTGAGCGGCATCATCATCATCGTGTTGTTTTTGTTGTTGCTGGGATGGTCGTTGCCTTCTCTGGAAAAAGCAAAAAGAGAAAAAAAAAAGTTTAAAAAAACGAGGCAGAGATACGCTGAAAACACACAGCTAAGGGGAAAATAATGATAGCCAACAGGCGATTCTGGAAAGAAATTTCAGCCTCAAACTCTAAAATTACAAAGGAAAATGGTAAAAGAATAATAAAAAGAACATTTCTGAAAAATAAACCCTTAGTTTGTAATAATTATTGAAACATTAAATAAGGCATTTGAAAAAAAACAACATCGGGGATTAATTTAAAAAAAAATGTACTTTTAGACAGAACTCGGATTATTTAAAGAAATTAAATGAAAGGAAACAAATAACAAATCCATAAAAACACAAAATTACTATGTATTTTCATAATAAAAAAAATTTAATTTTCTAGTTTAAAGCTCTTTGAAACAATTGGCAAAATGTGCAAAATAAAATCAACTTAATTATCGGATTTTGCTTGAAAAAATTGGTTATTTTAATACATAAAAGATATTTGTTCATTGTAATTAGTAAACAAAATAATAAAGGCCTAAAAACACCAAATTAGATTTGTATCTCATGGTATTTGACGCAAATCACCCCCTAGGTAATCAATAGTTCAGACAAAAAGGAGTATTCTTCAAAGCAAAACAATTATATTTTTCTAAAAACCCAATAAATTGGTTATTTTAATACATAAAAGATAATTGTGCATTGTAATTAGTAAATTAAAAAATAAATGCCTAAAACACCAAATTAGGTAATCAATAGTTCAAACAAAAAAGGGTATTTTTCAAAGCAAAAAAGTTACATTATTCTATAAACCTAATAAAAATAAAAGTTTCCAAAAAGGTTAAGTCAAAATCTTCACTATAATTATGACATTCACTGTGCGTGAACCTATTGCCGTCTACGCCGCAGTCGCTGCCCGCGTCGCGTATGTACAGTAGCCTGTGTTCAAGTGTATTTTCACAGATATTTATCTAGATACGCGCGACGAGCGCGCGCTTTTTGTTGCTGCCTTCTTTATTTACCGTAAGACTCACGAAGGCCGCCAAAGCCCCCCTCTCTTAAAAAAAAGTAAACATTCAATTTACAACAACGCCGCCGCACACGACTCTCCAAGTGCCCAACAAAAACCCGATAAAACCCAACAAAAGATATGGCAAATACCGAAGATCTACAATAGGCAAAAATCTTCGTCATCGCGGCAAAGCGACCATTTATGATTAGAATATTTTTCGTGAATGTTTTTTTGTGCTTTTTGGCGCCTTTTTGGACTGTTTTGTTAGCCTCTTTCTTTTTCTTGCCGTTGAGTTGTTTTTTTTTAGTCCGCAGTGTGATTAACACCTGAAAACGCGCTCTTTCATTATCAATTTCTGGCACGTGTTAACTGCAACAGGGCAAGGTCAAAAATCGCCAGAGAAATGTTCAAGTACATATAGTACTTCGATCGTAAATAATCGTAAGAATGCAATCGCAAAGTGTACGAAAAATCTTGCGTTTATTTTTGACTCACAGTTTTTATTTTTTTTTTTTGGGAGGGCTTTTGTTGCTTTCCGCTTGAAAAAAGCATAATAAAATGTTAACAATAGAGTGAGAGAGAGAAAAAGCTTAACAACAACCTGTTTCCAAGCAGCTCTGACTTTTGTTAATTCTTTTACAGTGAACACTAGATAGGTTAACTATTAAAAAGGTTTATTCTTTGAAAAATATTCGAGGAATATTGCTGGGATTAACATTTTGCTAGTTATAATAATATTGTAATTGCCAGAATTTAATTTTAACTAAGAAATTGTAATTTACTTTAAAAGAACAATTATAAATATGAATACACTAAAAATCATTCGGACTTAGAAAACGGATCAAAAAATCCAATATTCTTCACACTCATACCTCGCTATACGGCCGTTTTTGAAGGGAATATCGAGGTTTTAAATTACGGGAGATTTTCGATTTTAATATTAAAAAGATTTTTATAACAGAATGTTAAATCTAAAGAGAGTTCACCGTGTTGAAAAACAGCAGTATACGTTTTTTTCTTTGCGCTTGGCTGGGTTGCCATTTCGGTGCGTTTTTGAAGGTCAACTTTTGGTTTTATTTCATGTTTTCTCCCCCTGTTTAATGAGCTTGAAAGAGTTGATTTTGATGTTTTAACGGTTTGCTTTGGGTATTTCTGTCAGCCAGAGAGAATCTGCCTAAAATCATCCGCACTTGCGTGTAGTTCCAATGTTCCTAAAACCGCCAAAGTACAAAAACATGTCCAACAAATGCTCGACAAGCAATTTTGGCGGCCAGAACAAACACGCCACAAAAAATTAGAGAGGCACAAATACAAAAAAAAAAAAAAGCTGGGAAAAATACAGAAAATTCATAAGAAAAATGTGTCAAGCCGGCAAAGCCGAAACGAAAAGACAAAGACAAATGCGGCATGTCTTGAGGTACATGAGCAGCGATTAGCGACAATTTCTGCCCAGTCATAGCTTGATAAAGGGGATAGAGATACAAATATATACATATATAATATATACAAGATATAGACACGGAGATGGACAGTTGGAAGATGATGCGATGATGCAATCGCATTTAATTAACAAGCGTGGAAAGAACTCTGCTTGGTGGCATGGCAGGTTCCTTCTCTCTTGACCAAAAACGAAGAACGGAAAAAAACGAGAGATGAACATAAATTTCAAATTTATGACTGCCACTTGAACACACACACACTCACACCCGAGAGTATGGACACCTTGACAGGGCCCCTAGATTTATGAGAGGCCCATACAATTCATACATCAACAGCTCTTTTCATAATCTCCCCACAGAATGGTTTCTTTTTTTTTTTTTTACCATTTTATTATTTCTTTTATATATTTTTTTCTCTCAATAATAGAAGTTGGAAAATATTATAATTTCCCTTCGTTCCATTCAAATAAATCTTGGGCATTGCGTAGGCGCAGCGGCAACGGGCAAACACACACGAAATCATTTAGGCCACGCCCTGTTTTCTACGTTTTTTTTTTAGGTTCATCCAAGAGCCTCATGAATTTCAATGAAATTTATGACAATAAATCAGATGGGCCTGAACTGAAACGAGCCCAAAGTCTAACCAAATTTTTAAATTTGTTTTTCGGTAACTCTTTGGCAATCCAAAAAGGGTTTGTTACACGTTACGAAAAATGTGTGTAATAATTTCATTGATAAAAATAAAAGCGAATATTTCATATTTATGTCTTAAATATTTTTAAAAATACCCTGAGATTAAAAATTATCTGGAGGTTAAATGTTGGGGCTTTAAAATTGTACGAATATTGTATGAATCCTATGAAATTAACAATTTAACTAAAGATTAGAAAGTGTGTCTTGAAAATTGTATAAAAACAATTTTATCAATTTTTTTAACTTAACCTGATATTAATATCTGTCTGAAAATGTTGCCTTTGTTTCCTATCTCTCGCTCATTCATACACCCAGAGATCTGTGTCAGCAGACAAACTTTTTTTGGGCGAAAAGTTTGTGGCACACTTTTTCCCTTCAGCGGGTTTTTTTTTTCTTGTATTTTTTGGGGGTGCCACAAGGCGACGCCTACAATCATGTGTGAGTGTGTGTGCGAAGGACAAACATGGCTGTCAAACTCAAAGAGTCCTGGCCAAGAAAACCACCACAGACGCAGACAGGCAGACAGGAAACCACCTCACACATGGGATACACACATATGAGCAGAGAAAAGTTATGAACTACCCACGAGGCCAAAGGCAACAAGAAGAATTGTAACACATATACATGTGTTCGTGGCAGAGAGGGAGGAAAATGTGTGGGAAAAATCGGGGGTGACTTTCCCCCGCGGTATCACTTATTGATTATTGTTTTCCCCGGCTGAAAATCCTCACGAGGAAAAGTCAGGAAATTGGGGAGAGTGACGCATTTCGCTGGCGCCGTCCCTTTCGCACATTGCGTGCCTACTTAACATTCACATGCTTTTCCTCTTTCCGTATATTTTCTCCAGGGGAAATGTCTCATAACACACACAAATATTGCGTGTACAAATCTGATATATAAAAAGAGTGTGTTTTGGCTTCGGCTTATTAAGCCCCCAAAGATCTCACCCACTTTGAAGAGCCCTCCGCCGGATTGGGCCAGTTGAGGAGGTGTCTCGGGCATTCTCGAGTGCAGTATTAACAAAACTGCAAACCGAAGGCAAACACTTGCCGCCAAAAATAAACGGATATGTGTATCGGCGCTGCGGAGAACAACGCTCCTCCACTCCCTCTCAGTTCAATCGAGCATGTCAATCATATGACGGACAAAAAGCAGATTGAAAATAAAATTAAAAATAATAAATTCATTTGGGCAGCGCTGCCTTTTGTCTTTGGCTAAGGCACTGTCAAAAAAATATATCTAGAATTTAAAGGTTCTTGAAAATAAAATGAAAAGCATTATGATTTATCTAAATCAAACTTAGAAAGTGTTAACCGGAGGTATTTTAAGGTTAGGTTAAATATTTGTTACAAGACTCCTATCTCTATTTTTAGGTACAAATTTTCCTGACGTTCGGTATGAATTCCCCCGCATTCAAGTATTTTGTTTCATTTCTCCAAGTGTATTTTGTTTGTTTTGCAATTGAAAGTCAATTGAGCAGACTTCGTTTTATTATTTTTGAGTCTGAATTTTTTGGGTAACTTTTTTGCGGGGCCTTTCCTGTCCTGCGGTTCCTTCCATGTAAATGCAAATTCACGCAGCTGCCCTGTGTATCCCCTTCTCCCTGCCAGCCCCCTCTGGGCTCCTGCCCCTCATCTCCTTTGTTCCTTTCATGCATTTTAGCAATTTGCAAATTTACAAGTTGCACACACGAGAGCAAAAGAGAGAGACGCGTGCATGTTTAATATCAAATTATGAAGCGGCGTTTTACCCTCATCCGGTTATTCACATCCCTGCACTGAGATAAAAGCAAATTTTGGATTATATTAGTGATTTAAAGAAAGATTTTTCCAAAAGGGGTTTTCCCTAAAGTAATATTAATTATGTCTTTACTATCCTAACAAATTGAATTTAAATATAAAATCCTATTTAACTGTAAGGGAGAAAAGAAAGAAATTTATCTAAGAAACTTGAATTGCTCTTACCTGATAATAAATCTTAGATTTTTAATGGTTTCCTAAGATATTAAAAGGCCTCTCTGTCCTAGGTAATCAATTGTCACAGGGAAAAGAATATGTTTCCACCTACGTATTATTATTATTCTAATAATTTGATTGAAGAAGATTCATTTTAAATAAATATAAAACATTTTAAATATTATTTTCAGACCCCTTTCTCACTGTGTACACACCCACCCCCTCACCATCACTGTGATTGTGCAGTTTTGTGAAGTGCGTTGGCAACATTTGTATGCAAATTGCTTTTGGCGAGTGCATGTGCAACATGTTGCCTTTGTGGTTCCTCCCAGCTCCTCGGTTATGCTGAGAGTCTCGGGTTCCGGGATTCCGGGTTCCAGAGGAGGAGGAGTGGCTGCGCGTACGGTTCTGACTTTGACTTCCACTTGGGTATCGACGACTGCCTGCAAATAAAGAACGCATTGAGTTTTTATTAGTTTTTGATGATGCTCATAAAACGACGCGACGGCAGCGATGATAAAAATCAGTTTGCTTAAGTAAAGTGAGGCATTTAGGGGGTCGAGTAGAGTAGAAAACGAAGGAAGAGTTGAATTGATTGTTCGAAAGTAAGCGTTGCTAAAATGCAATAAAAATAAAGTGAGCTCACTCCCTTTGCCGTTCTGCCTTTCTGCCTTCTGCCATTTGATGGCGTTGACAAGTGGCCCTGGGTTGTGTTGTGTTGTGTTCCCTGTGCCAGGTTTATTGGGTCTGGCATATCTCTCTCCCTGGATCTCTGAGTCGATGAACCTGTAACGGCCTCCGCCTGCGGATAAACTTTCTCGGATTACACTTCCTCGGGCTGAACGTGATCGGCCATAAAAAGCATTCGAAATCTATAAACGATGCATTGCAATAGTTCCTTAAACTTTTTACGATCTAACCTATTTATGCAGCTTTTGCTGCCTAGGGGAGATTTTATATGATCGAAGATATAACAGACTTGGGATTAAGATCGAGGAGTAATAACATTTTTTTATTACGATTTTATTTATGTAGTAAATATGCAATTTGGATGCCACACCCTGAAAGTAGATCATGATCACTTTAAATGGTTGATCAATAAAGGGCACTTAATAACATCCGGATTTTTTAAATTTTAAATGTGTTTTTCGTACTAAAATAGAAATGTTTAATACATTTTTAAGAAGCGAAAACAATATATTTTCTTCTCTTTTTTCAAGACCAAAATCAGGTTGCCCCATCATCATCATCATCAAGGACAGTTCAGTGTCCCCGAATAATGATATAATGATAATGACTGCCGGCCGTCCAGTCCAGGGGCTGCATGTCACACATCGTAATAATTACGGAGGGCTATTGATGGGCCTCTCGTCCACCTTGTACCTCTTAGCCATAAGGTGCGAAGGGAGAGGTAGTACCCGATGGTAGTGCCTTATAAACAATTACGATAATAGCGACCCAGCGTCCGTCCATAAGAACTATAACGTTTAATGGACTTTTAGCTAAATTAACAAAACCAACAGTGGGTCAAAGAGAGGCAGCAGCAACGCTAATCGCCGAACGACCAGACGCGCCCCTCTTTCGCATTTGTGTGTGCTTGTGCACCGCCTAATGACACAACATTTCATTAAAAATAATTTCACAAAACATTTGACGTATTACGTGCAATTGGCATTTCTAATGACAAAACCCGAGCGCAAACTGACAGATGTAGATAGGACGGCTTGCCGCTATCGCCATCTCATGCCGCTTCTACTTATTATAGCTATCTCCCTCTCATGGTTTTACACGAAAAAAAATAGCTAAACATATTTTATACTTATATCTATAATGTATATAAATATATTCTTCATAAAACTTACTTTATATGGCAAAAAATCATAGATACTCTGATTAAAAACTCTAAAAGTTGTTTAAAAATTCAAAAAAAAATATTTTGCTTTCATAATTACCCACTGATAATTACCAGTAATTTTTCCTTGTGTAATAATTTTGTTTGTTTTGTTGTCGCGTTTGTTACCTATTAGTTAGCTCGTTTTAGTTTTGTTTCATTCTTATCTCCGCGAAATCGCTGTTAAAACGTTTTTTAATTTTCCAATCGCGGCGGCACAATCGCTTAATTATAGTACCCAATGTAAATAACACAACAAAAAAATATTGATTTACTTGTAGATCTCTTATCGGGCTTTTCAGGCTTAAAACCATTTTCCCAGCATATTATTTTGAGCAAAACCTGTTTCCGATCTGTGAACTCCATTAGGCATCTTGCAGATAAAGCAATTTTTTGTGAGTTGCTGTCAATCAAGTGTCAGTTGGCAGAAACCATCAACAATATCGAATTTCTGGCCTCAGCAAACTAATTAAATTACGAGGAAAAACTAAATGTATCTGCTCGTAATGTTGTTGCATTTGCTGGGGCTAATTTTAAACAAGTTGAAGTTTGCTGGGTAATATATTTTAATTTATGCTCGGTTGGCAATACTTTTGGCCAGGCTCTCTCGGCCTGGCACGCTGTAAAATTGTGCGTAAATAAACATTAATTTTAATTTAATGAATTAAATTCCAACGGAGAGCGAGAAGAAGACATACACACAACAGGGTGGTGACTCACTCAGTGCCCCACCAGTACACCAGTACCAGTGTCGCGTCAGTCGCCTTGGCACAATAAATAAATATGTAAGAGGTTTCCCTGGTCGATTATGCGCATAGTGCAAGTGTTTGCCACACATTGTCTATACAAGCGATATATATATATTTGTGGATATATCTGTGCTATATAGTGCAGCTGATGCCTGGCACAAATGCTAATGCACAGCCCAGAAAGCACAGAAAGTTGTTGTCATTCATAGAAAGTGTCAATTCAGTTCATTGAGGAATTAAGTAATGAAATGAGTTCGAAGAGGTAGTAATATATTTTTATATAGGTTTCTCTCCTGCTTTAATTTAAATTCCACCCATAAATTTCCATTTGCTAAGCTCCAAGCTGGAATTTCTCGGTAAATCAATGTGGGATTCTCCTGTCTAATTGATTTAGGCACTCGATTGGCTCTACCTATAAATTAGCACAGCACTCTCTGGCTCATTAAATCAAAGGCAGCCACTGCAATAATGCAGCATAATTAAATATGCAACCAAAAACTATGTACAATTAAATTAAGCCTGGCTTTGTTGCCGTTGCAGCAGAGCTACCGTTGATGTTGATGTTGCTGTGGGCTTATCAGGCCATGCATCGCCTGTTGCAGGTTGTTGGTTGCAGGTCGCTGGCTGTAGGTTGCTCGTTGCCCGTTGCCAGTTGCTGGTATTTCCTGTCAGAGATTTTGCATAAATAATTTTTGATAATCAAAGTTTGCGACGGCCACATAAATTTAATTAGCGGCATATGTTGCATTTAATTAAGCAGTAAGCTCACTGAGCGACGGACGAGGGACTTGGCTGACTTAGTGCGTTGTCTAACTTTTGTTGTTGGCGTTGGTTGCTGCCGCTGCTGCTGCTGCTGCTGGTTGCTGCTTTAATTAAAATTCACACGATGTGAAATGCTCATTTCGTAGGCCAACTGCGTGCCTCGGTTCGTTTGCCATTATTGCAACTCTCGTATTTGTATCTCTCTTTTTTCTTTTTTTTTTGTATTATTTTTTCCTGCCTCCCCTTCATGATTTTGTTGCGGCCAACGCTGCATTATTATTATAATTTTTCGCCGTTGTTTCGTATTTTATTTGTATTTTTTCTCCTTGCCAGCTTGCATTGGATTGCATAAGCAGCCTGTTGCTGCTGCCGCTGCCGTATTTTTCTAATGCAAACGCATCGTGTGGATGGTGTATATGCGGCATGCATAATTAGCAGCCTCACAGCTCCACTACACTGGCATTTGGATTTTCATTTTTATTCATTTATTGCCAACAATAAATTTGTAATCAAAAAAATAGTGAGGAGAAGCAGTGCTCTTCTCGCTCTTCTCGCTTTAATGAGCCATTAAGCTTTAGATTTCTGTGTTTAGATACGCCCCAACTCGCTGCCCATTTCCTCGAATCGAATTAAGTTATTAGATATGCTTCAGCTGGATAGCATAGAAATGCTCTTGGAGAACACACTAGACACACACACAGAGAATTCGTTGGGAATATATATGGATCAGATATGGAAGATGCAGTTGGGGGAAATTGTGTGGCACGCATCTAAATGAGGCAAAGATATTGCGATCTGATTAGAGATACGTTTTAGCTGTATGTGGTTCCAGTTTTTTACTGTGCCAATTGCCATTTTTCGCTAGCAAAATAATTAATTACTTAGAAGTCTATTTATTTATTATGTTGGAGTAATGATTGCAAATTTTTAGGTAGAATATTTGCAAAAAGATTTATAGTTCTTTTATTGTGAATACAGTGAGTAATTTAAATATAAAAATATAAAATTACATTCAATTCTAAACTAGCTTTTTAATACATTTTCTTGCAAAAAGCTTATAATATCAAATAGTTAGCTCATTAATAAAATTTTTCCATGTGATTTTCTTAATAAAAGATCATCAAAATCCGTAAATAATATATTAAAGCCCTAACTAGCTAGCTTCTCATGTGATTTTCCCTTGAAATACATTTTTCCTATACGAAAGAACTCCCTCCGCTTGTCATTCCGCCAACTGACAGCTATTTAATCCAAAGCAATCAGTCCGACAGCCGAGAGAACTTCATTAAATATTTCGCCACAATTACGAGCAACAAAAAAAATAGAAGAAAAATTGTGGCAAATATTTTAGCGCTTGATTTTCAACTGTCAAAGTTTGTTTATTCCCCTGCCGTGTCCCCCGGCTAGTCGCCACTTTCCGTGTTTGTTTTAGTTAATTTTAGAGACCGAGCGAGAGAGAGCGAGGAGTTTTGTTTGCGAAATGTGTTGCATGTGAAGATTTGAGCTCAAACAGGGTCTAAAAAAGTAATAATAAAATAATCAACAACAAAACATGAATTGTATTACAAATAGCAGTTAGACAGAGTAAACAAACGGGGCGGGGCGGGGCGGTCTGTGGTGATGTGGGGACGGAGACCCGGCAGACGGTATGACGACAACACACATATGTGAGTGTAGAGAGAGTATCTGTGTGCGAGTGGGGAAAAAGTAGCTGCCAGTGTCTGTGTGTATCTGTGAAAGTCATGCAAACTAACTGTCAGACTGATAGATAGACGTTCCAGAGCCAGAGCAGAGCCAGAGCAGATAGGAACCACGATTGCGATAGGGAGAGGTGCGAGGGCGCGAGGGCACTTTCAGAGACAACAGGCAAACAAATAATAATAAAATAATAATTGTTTGTCAACATTCGTTTAGCATGTGGTCTGGTCGCCTGGCCCATACAAATATGAGTACACTGAGCCGCATTGTTACTTCAATTTACAAATACTAAAAACATTTAAAGTAGAAATTAGAGTATTTTCCATTATTAAATTTAGTATATAAATAGAGAAAATTACAATAATCCATATATTAGGCTTCGGTTTAATATTAGAAACATATCTTCAACCTACAGTTAATCTTGTATGATTTATTTATTGCAGCCATCTTCAAAGATTTGTATTATATAATTTGGTTTATCCAGAAATGAGTCCTAAATAATTTTTAAAAAATATTTGCTTGCTTTTATAGTGTTTTTCGCATTACAAAAATAATTTTAAAAATACAGCAAGTAAAATAACCACTTTAAATAGAAAAATTTTCCCCATGTGCATATATGGAATAGTAGAAAAAAAAGAAATAACCGAGAGAACTCAAATGAACATGTGGAAAAAGGGGTGTAGTTGTTACAATTGACAATTGTCTGCATTTTGGCATGAAATGTCATATGGACTATGTAGAGGTAGATGGCATGGTTTCCATTTAAACTGCGTTTTGTGGTCGGCAATAGGGCCGGGAGAGGGGAGAGAGCTGGGAGGAGAGCGAGAGGAAAGGGCATCGGACTTGGAATTGTCGTCATGTTGGAAATTTCAGTTTCAACTGGCAGTCAGCACGTCATTTGCTTATTCAATTTCATGACACATGAATGCTTGAATGAATGTTGCGTGTGCCTCGAAACCTGGAATAATCATTCTCCCACCAACGGCAGCGAATGCGACACCAACAACTCTGCGATAATTGATGATAAATGTTGTATAATTTGACAAACCCAGCTAACAGAAAGAGTATACCGAAGAAAACCCTAGAGAAGAATGGGTAGGGAGAACATACATACGTAGGTATGGTGCCACCGGCAATTATCGCTTAAAAAGCATTTCCAAATAATTACACCACCAAACGGGAAATTCTAACGCAAAACAAAAGGAAAACGGAATGACAGAAAGAATTATTACAATAATATGCAGTTTAAAGCATATTTCACCTCGGCCTCTTAGCTGGGTGGGCGTGGCTGTTGCTTAATTATGGGAATAATATGCATATGGGATATATGGAATAGGTGGCGCCTACAGTTCGTTTCAAGAATATAGGAAAATATTATCAGGCAATGCAAACCATTAAATAGCACGGGCTTGAGTTAATAAACAAAATATTCTTTAGATAAGATAGTAAAAATGCAGAGGCTTGCTGAAAAACAATTTGCGAGTAAATTTAGCAGCAACATTGCATTTTGTTTTTTTAATGAATAGATTAAATTAATATTTATTTTCCCTAATATAATATTATCCAATCTTTCTAGTAATAAAATAAGTTTAAAATACCCTAATAATGTGTGTCACACTGTACTTGGCGATCCCAAATTATTCGGGCAGTTTGGGTCACTCGACCTCTTTTAAGGAGGGTTCGAGGAGCAAAAGAAGGGGTGGCCACCCATGCCTGCCCCTCTATCAATGAGCTATTATTAAAATTACGCATACGCCATGTTCCATTGATTCGTTTTGCCTCAACATTTGTATGCTTCTTTTATTTTGTATCGCAATTTATAAATAACTTTTAAGGCAAAGAAACGAGAGCACGCAGAGAGTGTCGATGAGTAATTGCCTCATAAAAATTATGTGGAAATTAATGTTTAGTGTTTTTTTCTCCTCTCTCTTCCTTTGCATTGCACCTTCCATCTCTCTCGATCTCTTGCCTATTTCTTTCTATATATTTTCATGCTTATTTGTCTTTCACTCATTTCTACTCTCTCCCTCTCGGTCTTTCCACACTCTGTTCTTGGTTTGGCTATTTTTAAAAGTGGCCAACCGAAAATATTGAAATATGAATGCAGTCACTGCATCTTGCTCCGCATCTTCCCGCTTCGGCGTTGGCAAGGCACTTGTCGTTCATTCCACCTGCCAAAAAATTTATGAAAAAAACCCCACAACGCGCCTGACACTTTTAGCCCTATTCTCCTGCAGCTCCACGCTCTGGTTTTTACACAGAGAACAAATTTGTCTAAGTTCTGAATGTTTCCTTATAGGAAAATATATTTTGAACGGATTGGATAAATATATAATAATGATCAGTTATGATATAGGGCATTTGCATATAAATTATTCAATTTTGACGTACTGTTGGTGTAATTAATGTTGTGCTGGTGTTGTTGAATTTTGTGGTGTCTTTTTAGTTTTGTATTTACATTTACATTTGCTTAGTTTTAATAATTATTGGTGAAATTGTTGACTTCCATTGTAATAAGTTTGTTGAGTTGTTGAATCTTATTGTGATTTAGACATGAACCCTGCCTGATAGCACTCAAAAATTAAAATATAAATATATTTAGCACTAGATCAGATTAATATTCAATTCGTTTTTTTACTGAAAATTTTTTTGTTGAAAAATATTATGCTTTTTCCCTGTGCACACGTTTTGATATTTTTGGCTGGCTTCAAAGTCGTCCGCGTGTTACGTATTAAAATTAGTATGCAATATTTTTGTTTCAAATGAGGGACAAAGAGTGAGAGCGAAAGAGTGAAAGGAGGTGGAGAAGTTCAGGTTGCGTTTTTCCCCTTTTCCTCAACACCACAAAGCCCCCCTCTTTTTCCACAACTGTGTGTGCGTTTATTTTTGAAGTGTTGAAAATAAACCGTAAATAATCGCGTCGCTCGGGCAGCTTTACAATCAATTCACTTGCACACATGCTCGGCTATATATACCCGATGGATATGAGTATGCACGTCTATATGCGTTCATAAGTATCTGTGTTTATATTTATAACAAGTTGCTTGCACCCGTCCAACCAAGCAGAAGCGAAAAAAAAGCAGAAAAAAAATATAAATAAAAATAAAGCAGAAGCAGCGCCAGCAGCAGCAGCAGCGGCAGCGCCAGCAAGGCAACAAATTTAAAAATTATTGGTAATAAAAATCCACCTTCACTCCCCCTTCGCATTATTATGCATCGTAAAATCTTGATATTTAATATATGTTTTGAGTGCGCCTCGCTTTTGTGTGACTTTAAATATTCAAAAATGAATTATATAAGTGTGCATAAGTTAGCGTTTAAGTGATCACAAAACTGACATTTAGACGCCCCGCCTCCGCAGGTGATCTGTTCGCCACAGGAGGGGATGCTGTTGACCCCCCAATATGGTCCAGATGATTAAGCCAAAGATGGCTTTTATATTCATGCAATTAGCTTTTTATTGGCTTGTTTTAATCGGAGGCGATATCTCTGTGTTTTTTTTAGGGTGGCGACGACACAGATTGGAACTAATTAGGGTTATAAATTCTTTCTTTATATAACTAGTTTCGTTAGTGGACTGTTTATCGGTTGTTTTATTTTATTTTCATAAAGAAAACTTCGGAGAATTTCCGTTAGATTTTGAGAACAATGAACACTTTCTTAGGTAGATAGTAATTTATTTAAAGAATATTTTGTATATAAAATAATTTCCCATGAGATGTAGCTGTAATTCCCAGTAGTGTCTATAAACTGTCTAAATTCAATCATTCCTCAATGGATCTTAATTTAATTTTCAATTGAGTGTTTCTAAGAAGAAGGGCCCCTTCTGAACCTTTATTAAATTAATTTGGGAGTTTCCCAAACAGATGGATGGCTTACAGCCATACAAGGGACAAAAGTAAGCTCTCTCTTTCTCTGCTGACCAGTTGGCCTTTTCCGGTTGGACATTCTGTTGTCTTTTTTGTTTTTTTCTTTTTATGACAAATTGTCACGAGTGCATTGATGCAAAAAACTTAAATGAAGCGACATGCTGTTGAAATGTCTGAACCGCCTTTTTCGGCCCTAGACATTGCATGGCCTGCAGATACGGGGGATACAGATACAAATTCAGCTACAGATACGGGACAACAACAGAGTTGCGTGCACTTGCAGATACTCGAACCGGGGGCTGTGTATCTTTCGGGCAGCTCGTCGTCACTCACATACTCGTACATGATATATATCAACAGAGAGCACAATAATGCGAACGGGTCCGTTGTGGGGACCTGGAAACTAATATGGCTGGAGGACGTTACCCAGAAGTAGTGACTAAGCCCGCAGCATGGCCTAATATCCCCTCCCGATCTCGGTCTCGGTCTCGCTTCTCCATACACAAAAATGTCTGGGACATGGCTCTCGGATTACAGGGCCAGAAGCAATTGAAAACTGAGCTTGACAGTTTTTCGTTTTCTGCTGCGTTTTATTTTCGGTTTATGAATTGCCCAAAAAAAAGAAGAAATTGAACTTGTCTCGGTGTTTTGGCACAGGGAAAAAATAAGTTTTAAATGCTAATTAATTAAGCTGTGTTATTAGGCACTTTCGTTGTAAGAAAATCTATAATTTTTTTAAGAAAACATTCTCAATACAGCCTTGTTGTGTTTTGAAAACATATAAAGAAATCCCTAAAGTTTTAAAATGCAAATCACTTTGAATTTGCACTTTTTCAGATTGAAGTTTAGGCATAATTTTCTCTCCGTGATTCTTCCCCTCCCGCTGTATTTATTTTTCGGGTTATTTTGGGTTTTGTTATAGCTGCTTACCGTTAGAACGGAGTCTGAGTCTTTGTCTGGGGCATTTGTGGGTCTTCCTGGAACCGTAAGCAATATGCCCGAAAGGGGTTTCATGGGGGAGAGGGAGAGGTTCAGTGGAGGAGCAATTAAATGTGCAACCAGAAATGGCAACAAACGAAGCGGACTCTTCTTTTGTTGCAATAATTCAATTAGCACTCTTTCGGTTTCGTTCGTTCGGTTTCGTTTCATAAATGTATTAGCCGGGATCTCTGTAATTTCCCCCCTGCATTCGCTGCATTGGCTTTCTTTATATTTTTTTAAATTAATGTGCAGTTATCATGCAACCCGATTAACAGTCGAGTGCCGTCGCTGCCGCTGTAATTGCAACTTGTTTGTTATTTGTAGTCCAAGTCAGCAGTCAGCCAGCAGTCGGGAGTTGGCAGTCGCCTGCCCGCCTGTCACTGACTCTGTTCTTGTTGTTGTTATCTGCCAGGAATGCTAATTATAAGATTAGCGCCGTAGCCCAATCTATGCTCCACTCGCAAGGCATATATAATATATTTATCTTCTGACTTTTTCCGTTGGCGGAGTTGGTGTGTGAGTGTATGCAGCTGGGTGTCTGCATATCTCTGTATCGTTGTATCTTTGTATCTCCATCTGCGGCACTCGGGTGATAGCGTACACGCACATGACACTTGACAATGTCGTTGGAGGATGATTGTTGGTGTATGGAGTTGGTGTGGGTTTTCGCCCGTTGGTGATTTATTTTGGTTTTTTATATTTTATTTAGTGCTGAGTTTATCATTATAGTTGTATAACATGTATCCCTTCTAGGTTTAGGATTTAAAGTTAATTGAAAAGAGTTTTAAAGTATTGGTGAAATTGTTGAATTTTTAAATTCTATTGTTGTTGAAGGATTTTCTACCAAAATTTGTATTTATTTTAGGGGTGGAAGTTGATTAATAAGTGCTGGATCATTTAAATTGGTTTAAAAATATTCAAAAACAATGCTGGTGCTTTTTAATTATTTTCACCAATGTTGGTGTAATAAAATCATAATTTAAAGATTCAACCTATCGAAAAGTAAGCTCAGTATTGTGGTTTTTGCAACAACTGTTGGTGTTGGTGATTTTCTAATTGAATTTCAAACCCTATTCATTGTGGTTTACCGTTCAAGATCTACAGTCTCTGTCGTGACCCTGCCCTGACATTCTAAAACTTTCCCATCATCTGCAGGAACCGACCACAGCCCCAACATTTCGTATGCGGTTAATCAAAATAATAATATTTTCCAGAATTCTTCACTTGGCAATTGTTTTTCATCGTTTTTTTTGCCTTTTGTTATCAGCATCAGTCACTGCTTCTCAACAGCAGCTCTGGCCGCAAAAACTATGCATCAACCATATATGCATTCCCAGCATGTACAATGTACAGGGCGGTACATAGATACAGATACTTATGAGCGTACGTATGGATGTAGGCATGTATCTGGGGGATTGCGAGAGGCCTCGGCTGCTCTCCCTGTTTCGTATCTGTCGTGTGCATCTCTTGAACTATCAATTTAAATGTCAGTTTAAATTGTAGAATTTTTCATTTCGTGGACTTCGTGCATGAAAACTATAAAAATGTTTTCATTGTTTTATTCTCGGCCTCTCTCTTTGGGTTCTTTTTTTTTTGTTTGGAGAACTTGCTTAGAGAAGGTTAGGGAACACAGAGCCAGGGCCAAAAGGTGTGCACATATACAGTGGGGGTTAAGGTAATAGAATGGGGTTAATTATACAGAAGAAAGTAATATACTTTTATTGGAGTTTTACTCTTTGAATCTGTATTGTACTCGTGAATTTTAAGTTTAAGTTTTTAAGTTTAAAAAATAGTTAACATCTTTTTACAAAATGTAAGAAACCCATATATTCCTAACCCCTGCTGTTTGTGGCCATATATGTGGTGCTATAGAGATGTTTTGGCGATATGCTTTGGGCCCCAAAAGACCCAGAGACTTGCAGCCTGGCCCTGGTTCTGATTCAACTCCGACTCTCGACTCTTTCGTGTGTGACTTGTTTTAGATTTTTGTGCTGGAATGGGAGCTGGGGAGCTGCCTTTCAGCATTTGACAGCAGCTGTCAAAAAACGAAACTTGAAAGCGAACCGACCTCGGGCCCAAAGACTGAGCCCTCAGATCCAAAGTAAAAGTTGCAATATGTTTGTTTTGTTTCGTAAGTTTCTGCTGTAGCTGTTGCTGCTGCTGCTACTGCTGCCTTTTTTGGCCAAGTTTCTTACCTTCGGGGCCCCAAGAAGTTGTAGTAGTAGTTTCCTTTCCTATAAATAGAAGAAGCAAAGAAAACATTTGTTAAGCTTTTTTCTGTGTTGTTTCCAAGGGAAGGAAAAACTTATTTTCTATTCTCCAGCAAGATATATCTTTGGGTTTTTTTATTTTCGGTATTTTCGGTGTGAATGGACACATCCATCAATCGAAGAAATATTTTTATCGAGTTCTCGGGCAACTTGAAAATCGTTTAAACAAATCGAAAACATTTGCCCGACAGACATGGCCCATTAATTTCTCATCTCGCCAAAGAGGAGTTCGTTCGCTCGAATCTGGTTTCCATTGCGGCGATAATTATAATTCAGCTTTGTTTTGGCAATTTTAATATCTGACACTAATTGCTGCCACCGTTTTTGGCGATAATTGGTTGTGACTGGCCCATCAATGGCCCGAATTAACTTGTTTACAATTAAAGTGTCATTAAGTCATTATCTATTGTGCGAGGTCTCGTTTCGTTTTCGTTTTCGGTATCGTTTTCCCCTTCTCATTTTCCTTTGCCTTCCTTTTATTATTGTTTTTATTGTTTTCCTTTTGTTTTGAATTGTTTTTTTTATTTTGGCAAATTTTTGGCAAAGCGCCCTTGACACGAGGCCGCCGGGTCCCGGGTTTTTAGGGTCCCGAATCCCGGGGTCTCTCCTCAAAAGTGCCAAAGTCAATATGGGTTGGGTTTAATACTCATGTGTCGAAAGTCGAAAGCAACCCCTCTGTCTGTCTGTCCTTCTCTCGTTGTTGTTGCCATTTCAAATTGCCAATTATCGATGAATTTGCAAAAACACAAACAGACAGCCAAAGGGGCGCGGCTGCTTTGCAGCTTAAGCGGCTCTGTGTCTCTTTATTTTCTCCTTTCCTTTGCCTTTTCCCTATCCAATCCCCCAGGTCCTGTCAATGTTTTGCTAGTTCATTTTTTTTCTTCTTTTTGCATTAGGGTTGGGTCTTCCTGCAGAATTATGCAAATCAAATGGCACATATCGATGTCGATTGCAGTATTATTGCTGCAATTCAGCACTTTTACCCCCTATTCAAAATGCAATCAACGTTTTCCGAGCCATTTGAAGGGAGGGGCTGACTACTGTCCATTCAACTCAAAGGAAAAGCAAACAGTGTGGTAGTAATAAATCCTGCAGAAGGATTTTGGCTTGATTTGGTAAATTGTATTTATTTTCAAAGGCTTGTGTCTTTGAGATGTTTTTTGTTCTTGCATTCTTTGTGTGGGAAAATATTTAAATTAAAGGAAGAGCAATTTTAATTGGTGTTTCGCATTTTTATTTAGTTTTGATGGGTATTTTGTGCAATTTTTAAATACACCAAGCAAAGACATCAAATATATTCTCTATGAAATGAAAATATAAATTCTCTGGATTTTTGAATTTATTTTACATGCTCAAAAAATAGAAAAATATTAAAGGAAAGCTAAGGAAATCTCTCTGTAGAACTTTAGCTTATTTTCCCCCTTAAAAATATTCCCAAAAACACATAATAAAATCTTGTAATTTAAATGTATTTGTTGAATTTATTTACACCGACATTTTTCCATTTATTTTGTTTCGGTAATTTATTTACCTATCTCCTATCCACATTTCCATAATATTCCCATATTTTTCCTACCCGAAAAAAGCCGTTAAAACTAGTGAAAAACATGTTTTGCCTTCGCCCTACTTAATCTATCCCTTTGGCTCCCTGTGAATGATTCCGATTCTCTGAAATCGGAGACCAACGGCAGCTGGTTGAACTGCGATACCGCCACGCCCTGAGATTTACATATGACTGCGCCTGTCAATTGCCATTAAGCCAGCGAAACTTTGGAGAAGAAATCGGTTTTCTTAATAGATTTTTTTTTCCTATAGATTTTTCTTGAGAGACTTGAAAGGCAAAGCGGCGCGAATTGAATGGAAATGAAAGGAAACCCTAAGCAAACAGGGGCAAGTCCTTTCGTTTTCGGTTTTCGTTTTTTTTTTTGTTGAGAAAAGTAAGAATTAATTCAGCAGTAAATACAGTTTAGAGAAATGGTGGAGGAATGAGAGGCTGCGGCTGCTGCTGCTATTTAACATTCAAATTACAAATCCTTTTTATTTTTTACTTTTATTCCAAGCAGAAAGAAAGGGTTCTATGGAACAAATCGTACTGAAAACCCTCGTCCTTGTTGACTTCAGCCGCTCGAGCTGATGATGATGATGATGAGGATGACGATGAGGAACCCTTGTCCTTGTCCGTATTTGGGATGCAACTCATTTGCATTTCTATCTCTGTGTGTAGTATCTTCCCGAGTCGTGAGAAAATTGTCAGCATATTGATTCGATGATTATCAACAGTTATGCGCATATTTAATTATCGTCCTGTCCCCGCGGAATTTATTTGAATTTGTTGCATTTGCATTTGCATTCGCCGTTTAAGCTAAGTTGAAGTGCAAATACACATACACATGAGCGGAGCGTAGTGGAGTGGAGGCTGGGTTTTTATTTAAATATTTGAACAGCTTTCGGCTGATTGACAAGCCGCAAGTTTTCCCCTTAATTCCGACAGATGTTCCTCTGCCCAGGAATTTTGATTCGACGGGAGCGGTCACCAGCGCTGATTAGATGCGTAATTAGGCGTGACCCCGAACCTGGTCGTTAAACAGGGAAAAAAAGGATCAAATGCCTGGCCAGCACATGCTGCTATCTAATTTTCTTTTTCCCCCGTATTTTCTCCCATCCTTTCTTTGGCCTTTCTCCGCCTTTCTTTCGGTGATTCGCTGTTTTGTCTCACCCGCTGGGCGCTTTTTGGCACCAAACAAATTGGGAAGTTGTTCTCCATGCGGAGAAATGCCAGCGTTGATGAATGCCGTCCCAGCAGAACATGGGAAACCCTCACGCCCAGGGCACGGAAAGAAATAAAGAATTTATCTAGAATATACTTAGAATTACCTATTTTATTTAAACTAATATTTATATTTATTTACTAGAAATTTTTATTATTATTTAGTGTGAAAAATAAATCTTTGCCGTTTTTATTAGTTTACTTTTGATAATTTTCTTTACAAAGAATATAGTTTATTTTGTATTCATAGTGTATATATTTAAATGAGCTACATTTCCTCTATAACTATATATTTTTCTAAATATATTTTTCTCAGTGCTTAGCTAAAATTCCAAAACCAGACCGAAAGTTGCCGTTTGGCTGCTTGTGGCATGTTGTGCTTGTTTGGCTCTTTTGGCCCGGCATTAATCAGTCGGTGGTGCGTCTGACATTGTCAGAGAAAGGAGAGAAATAGAGAAGCCCGGGGAGAGAGATAGAGAGAGATAGAGAAGCGGTATGTGGAAGGGTGCATGTCGGAGGGATCTACTTATTATTTCACTGTAATTAATAAAGATTAAACGTTGTGACACGGCTAGACTGACTAAACTGCTGCAGTACCAGAGGGACTTTGTGCTCTGTAATTTTCAGCATTTTCTCCCTAGTACTCGCCTGATTTGTCCTGGTCGTGACAGTTGCCATATTTAAGCGAATAACAAGCCAGCTAAAGATTAATGGCTCTTCTTCCTAAAGGGAAGAACAAGAAGTCTGAGCAATTTAAAGTTTCTATGGGTTAAAGTTTCCAAATTTTTAGATCATAAATATCCAATGAACCCATAAAAGAAACATAAAATCGTATTATGTTGATCATAAATTGTCAGTCCGAGAGATCACAGCTCTGATCTTTTATGCATTTATTGGGGCGGATCAGCTTTCAGTCTTTGGCTTCATCTTTTTTGGTTTTTTTTTCTCCTTTTAGTTTGCATAAAATTTGATAAACAAACTAATAAACATAAACTAAGATTAATGCATTCATATATCACTCAATAAACTCAAATTTGGGTCATCAAGTGCAGTCGCCGGGGTCTGTTTTCCATGTCTGCTTCGGATGCCAGTTTCTATGTTTGCGAGGGTGCCTGCCCCACTCGTACTTATGCTTAATTGCACTGGTAATTAATAATGTTATTTATTAGACAAACATGGGCCTGCTCCTCGTTGCCTGGATGACCTCACCCGAAAAGAATTATGTTTGTGTGTTGGTTTGTGCACAGCGAAAAAAATGTTGTGAGGGAAAAAAGTAATTTACTGGAATTTATAATCATTTTTCTAAGGGTGAAGGTTATGAGATGGAATTATTTAATATTTGCTACCTATAATATATAAATATAAATGAAATTCCATAATTTTTAATTTTATATATTTAAGGTCGTAGAAATTATTAAAAAAATATTTAAGAGAAGGCAAATGCTGGGACTTGACTTTACTTTCTCTAAAACAATATTTTTTATTATAAGTTCATTATTAATGTTATCTACAATTATATTCTATTTAATTTCAACGATTTTAAACTCTAATTAATATTTAAATTTATATTTTATTCATTATTCATTTTATTTTTTATGAAAATCTTTTGGTAAACATTTTTTTGTGACATTACTTTTCTCCCTGTGCGCAATTGTGTGACTCGTGGCTCCTCTCTAGATGTGTGTCATTAAGTAAATTAAGTAAATAAACATATGCCCGCTACCAGATAAGGGGAGGGGGCGAGAAAAGAGCGGGGGGAAAGAGGGAGATAGCAGAGGGAGGGCGGCAGATCGAGTGAGTGAGAATGAGCGACTTTGGGCATAATTAATTGCCAGTCAGCCGTTGGCCTCGTTGAAGTTGAAGTTGAATTAACCCCCTCGCCGGCACGGACAGCTGCCACTGAGGCCAAGTTCCCTTGTCCGGCTTTATCTCTTTCGAGGCGCGTTAGTTTTTGCGCCCTTTAAGTTAAGAGTTTTTCGGCCAACCGACGACCACTCCACCTTGGCCTTATGCGCATTTCAACGCCTTCATTTGCATGCGTTTTATGGCTTAATAGTGCCCCGCCTTATCTGTTGCAAATTTTCAGTCAATAGATTTCTGATAAGCCCCCTCCCTGCCCGTCTGTACAACATTTGCATTTCATTTGCACCCCGAAAAAGAGCGTCCAGCCAAAAATAAAATAAAACCAGTTGAAAATTCCTCGGGGGCCGGGCAAGAAATAAAGGTAGAAAGTTGTGTTCTTTTCAGCTCTTGTTGCTTCTTCGCTTGCTTTTGGCAGCATGCTTTTGGCCTTACTTTCTGGCAGCTTCCGCGTAGCCTTAGCCTTTCCTTAACCTTTCCTCGGGCCATGTCTGCAGCAGCACCTCATCATCAAGGAGCAGCTGGAATCTTATGGTATCGCATCGGCACCTCTCCAATTCCAGTTTTTTCGGTCTCAAGTTGCAGTTCGCAGGGCCTGGCCAAATTGAGACACAACGCGGCGAAAAAAGAGTCTCAGAAAACGTTTAATTTACTTTTATTGCCCTAGCACGATTTATTGAAATTATTACTCGATTGCTTCTGTGGATTTCTTTAATTTAGCTCGCGCATTCAGGTAGTGCATATTTTTATGATTTGTATAAAAATAAGGCTTATAACTTTATTGTTCAACTTTGTTTATGGCCTTTGCATGTTAAATAATAAACTTTAATCTCAGTTTGCAGTAAAATCATTATTTCTGAAATTGCTAACAATAAATGCAAGCTAATAAAATGTTTACATCAGTTTTCGGGGAATTACAGCGATATTTTAAATACTTTTAAAAGCTTAGTGGCTTTATAAATATTTTCATATGCTTTATAAAAGCCGGTTAAAGGAATTTCCAAACCTACAACATAAAATCGAATATTTACTTGCTATAAAAAAGAGTTTAATTATTTCCATGACTTTAGGTATCTGGTTTTGTCTCTCAAGGAATTTTCTAAACTGCAACATAAATTCCTAAATTTATTTTCAATAAAAGAGGTAATCCTAAACACTTCCCATAAGCACCGTATACAATATGCTTTTGATTCAGACTAGTTCTGGCTGCATTCAACAGGCTCTGGCGGTTTTTATGACTTTGCTGGCATTTCACAAAATGTGAAAACTCATTACCGATTATGCAAATATATCTATGAGGGGAAGTGGATGGAGTTGAGAAATGCAAAATGTTTGTCGCTCGTGCCGCAGTGGCCCATAAAACCATAAATATATATAACCCTCTCGAGATGAAGTGAAACTGAACTATTCGCGTTACTTAGATATATAGATTGGCAAGGTAGATTTATATCTGCAACCGCCATCGATGGAGTTTCTGTAATCGAAACTGTTTTGCATATTTATAAGCCTTTTTCTCTCTGTTTCCAGTTTATGTTAATTGCATGGGGTCTATGAAATTAATACTTTTTATCGCGTTGCTCAATCGCCGCGAACTTGTAGCTCACATGTTAGCTGTAAATTAAGTTGACAACTTGGCGCTGCCTGCTGCCTGACTTGGCTCAGAAACTGGCTCTTGGCCCACAATTGAAGTTTATCCGCGCAAATCAATTGAAAGTGTCCACTGGATATTTTTCTATATTTTTTGTTTCATTTTTCTTGGAAATAAAGTGCATAAATCTGTTGGGGTAAAATGAAAAAATATGCTATTGAGTTGGTACTTAAAAGGTATTTGTCCAATTAAGGTTGACAATATTATGTGAAGTATTTCTAAGCGATTAGGAATTTGTTAATATAAATTTCAGTATTGTCTTATTGAAGCCATAATGATTTTGTATGGTTAAAAAAAGTTGAGAGCTTTTAAATATCTTTTTGTTTTCTTTAAGAAATAGTCACTTATATATCTAATATGATTAAACATAGATAATGGCCTTATTTTCTTTATAAAAAAAACCTAAATGAAACCCACAAAAAGCTAGATAACTTCGACCATGATTTGTATAATATTTTGATATCTCCAGGAAGTCCTAATCTCTACCTCGAAGCTTTCTAATTTATTGTGTTCTTTTCAGGCCTTTTCTAACCATTTTCTACAATTTTTTTCTCCATAAAAACAGTACCTTTCGCATCCGCCTTTAGGTCGATAGAAATGAGCTGAAAGTTTGTAGTCCGGCCTGGGCTTTGTTGTGTTTTCCCATCGCGCGGTCCCAGCTGTGCCCGCTCACAAAGGGGACCCATCAATGCCCATCAAGTGCTCCCCACATACAGATATCCAAAGGGGGTATACACACCCGTGGCCGTAGCCGTGTGTTGTGTGTGCTGTGTGTGCCCATATAGTGAGCTGTCCGTACACTTTACTACGCAAATAGCCGTGGCTATTCAAACGCCAAAAGCAAAGCAACTGCCATTAGCTTTGGCTGCGAGTTGGCTCCGTTTGTCCGCGCGCCGGTTTCGCCAATGTTTGTCTACGCCTCACTGCCTACTCACTAAAGACAGGTCTTCCCCTTCTCTATTCCTCTATTATTTAGCAAATATTTAGAATATTTGAGCAACAGCTAACGGAGACTTGACCACTTTGGATACTGGCTACTGCATGCGCTTCGGCAAACAAATCATGTTTGAAAAGTGCGGGGACCGAGGCTATATTGCGGCGGGGGCTCTGGGCCAAACTGCATGTCAAAGTTATCCGTTTGGTTTTGTGTGTGCTTTAAACTTTCTATAAATATGGACATGACTTTGGCTAGTTTCGGTCAACAAATATCGTCGTCAGTTCGGGCCCAAGAGGTGGAAGAAGGTTTTGAGATATTGATTTAAGATGGTTTTAGATTTGGGTTTAAATTGTCTAAAATTTTTATACATTATATTCTATATTCATTAATTAAAAAATAGCACTACCATTAGGTTTGTTAGGAAATTCATAGAAAAGTAAATACATATTTTTTTTTTTTAATCAAAGCTAAAGTATTTATATAAATATTATTTGTACAAATTAAAACCACATTATTTGATTCAAATTAATAAAAATATCTTGTTTCCACTTTCGTATATTTTTGATTTATACTTTATTAACATAAATTAGATTAACCATTAAAAAAAATTAAAGTACGACTTTTTGTCAGTTGTTAAAGAACTTATTCTTACCTGAATTTATTTTGCATTCTTCTGCCACTTTTTAAGGACCGTAATCTGCAAGTAAATAGATAAATAATTTGTAAATTGGTTAAAATTTCCATTGTTCAATTTTTCAAGCTAAATTTTAGTTCAAATATATATTTTTACAAAACAATGATTAGACATTGGTTAAATTTCATATAATTTTCTAACCTATAATTAGCAAAATAAACACTTTCCTCTGGCCAATAAAACGGGTTGAGTGCAAATTTCTGGCAGTGTTGGCCATCATCATTATCAACATCATGGACACATCGGCATGATTGCGGTCGTTAAAGCCACCTGCTGTCTGGTATGTTGCGTCTAGCTGCCGTATTTTGGCCTTTAACCTTTTCGTCTTTCGTCTTGTTTCTGGCCGGGCCAAAAGCGCAGGCTTGTAGCTTATGGCGTTGGCCATCTGCATATTGCGGCTGCGACTGGGACGCTTTTTTGGGTTTTGGTTTTTGGGCCGGGCCGGGCCCCAAAATGCCGATGCGCAGAGCGGACTGTTGTTAACAAGCTTGTTAATAAATTACCAACAAAATGGCCATAAAATGTGCCAAGCATAAATCATGGCGCGCAATCTGTTCCTTCCCCCTGCATACATAAATAAATAATAGCAAGTGTGGACACTCGGCAACGAGACAACAACGCGACAAACCGACCGGGCAAAATTAGCGACAAGAAATACTATATATCCGAATATTCGAAATTGAAATTGATAGCGAAAACCGCCAACGAAATCAGCAACAAAAACAAAGCCACAAAATTATGAAAAACTAAATAAATTCAAATGAATCAAATCGAATGGGTTAAAGCAACGGCGGCAGCTGCATAAATCAACTCAATTAGCGGGGTATTATAAGCTGATCGCACCGATTCGCAAAATAAATGGTAGCCAAAAGTCAAAAGGAGTTGTCTCTCACGTTTTTTGTGGCCAACAAAAAGTGGCAAAAGAAATATTAAAAAATCAATAAGTTTAATGATATGTTAAAAAATCGGTTCTATTGTTGGGAACTCGTTTTAATCTAGTATTTAAATAAAATTTTAACCAATAATCACTTGCGAAATATAGTTTCAAGTTGCCTTTGAATTCAAGGGTTTTTAATTGCCACTAATCTTAAGTTATTTTAGTTAATTCGTTAAAAGTGCGCCCAAAATGAGTTCTTTCTCTCCCCTAAAAGATCAGGCAAATCCTCTTTTTTCCCCTATATTAACCAGGTGGTAAAAAACCCAAAGATCGAAGAGAGAAAGAGCCCCCAGAAGGCATCATTATAGTGCGGGGCTCGGTTTTTGGCTTATTTTTTATAGCTGCGGTTCATTTCGTGTCATAAAAAAGGCATTTTCAACACATTTTTTAACGACACAAGTGCTGGGGCCAGGCGGCAAAGTCTCTGGAAATTGTGACCGACATTTGCAGCTTTTGTGGCCCAAAGGCGTTGGCGTTGCAGCTATAAACCGGAGAGTCGGCGAGTCGGAGAGATGGGGCGCATAATGGGCAAATTATAATAATGATATGGGGAGATATACATGTGTCACTGAAAACTGAAAACTGAAAGCCGAAACGTTCGCAATTCAAATGTCAGGCAGTCAACGCGTTTTACTCGCATCTGCTTAAAGATACAACCGATTTGGCTAGTTGCTGGTGCTTAAATTAGTGGAAATTGCTTTAAATTTATAATGCGATGCGATATGTGAGGCAACCGAGGGACAACGACGTACACAAAACAGACGCCATGTCATGTCAGATCATTAAGAAAATATGGTCAAAAATGTTTCAATTAAATACACACACACAAAAAGTAGACGCAACCGAACTCAAGCTGAAAGGAAACTCAGAAATTGTAGGCGGACAAGTTTCGTTTCATTTCGTTTTTTTTTTTATTCCAAACAGTATTTATATTATGCTTTTTTTTGCCATAAATTGTGTAGGCTACTTTACTGTCAAGTCATTAACAGCAACAACAACACATCGCTTGGCGGCAAGTGAATCATTAGGAACAAAAGCCAAGGGTATAAACTATAGAAAATGTGAATTTCCGAAACAGCTTTTTGTAGGTGATCTTTTCTTTTATAGCTTTAGCTTGGATTGATCTGTTGGGAAATTTGTTCCACGACTTTCGATCATAAACATTTTCCATTTGGCATATTTTAATGGTGTGTCGTTAATTAGTTGAATTTAATATAAGATATAGATGTTTGTAGAGTCTAGACCCATTTGAATATCTTCTATTTAAATTAATTCACATTTTTATTTCATCTTGTTTCGCCTAAGCAGGTGACTAGATTATAAAAACTCTCTCATATGCGGCTTAAGTGCGTTTTAAATTTAGTAAATATATTCGTGAGAGCCGCTTAAGATAGTTTTCACCTTGAATATCTTATTCTAATTCTTCTAATAAATTCAAAGCTTTATTTGATCTTGTTTTGCTTTAGTTATGAATGTATCTGATGAAGGGAAATACATTAAATTTGATGTATATATAATTTATTTCCAACTATACTTAGCACAGAATTTATTTAAACAAAACCTATATTCTTTTCGTTTCAGAAATAAAGAAGTCTGGCCTGAGGTAAGTACCTGTGTAAAATATTTTTGCCAATTAACTTGAACAAAAGCTGTATTTGTTTATTCTGTTTAAAAAAAAAATGTAAAAAATCTACTTGAAGCGCTCTTAAAATACCTCTAAGCTCAGGTATCATTAAACGCGGTAAAAGTCGCGTTGGCTTGCGGTTATTCAAGGTTATATCTGTAATTGACTTATCAGCCCACTCGTTTGGCTTTCAATATTTTTTATTCATTCGAACGAACGGCTAAGACCGCTTAAGCCAAAGTTCGAAACGCTGTTAAAATGGACAAACCGTTCTAACTACTTTATTTAATTGTTTTTCATGTGTGTGTGTTGGCACTAAGTCGAAAAACGCTGGGCTGTTAAAACCGCCAAAAAGTCTGATCATCGCGCTGTTTAAACCGCTTTGGCGAGCGGGGCGCTGTTTAAACCGCTTAAAACCCCCGAAAACTTTTGGCTTTACTTTATTTTCTGTTTTATTTTTTTTGGCCCGTCATTCGACACCCACAACGCTGCCAATGGCATGCCATAATGGAAAAATAAATCTTCGATATGTTCGGGAGGTACGGCAGAAGTCAAAAGCCGAAAAAGCCAAAGAACCGAGTTTGAAAAGGCGTTAGATTCGTTGCGGGCGCGCGCGTTCTCCTCTTTTTTTTATATTTTATATTTTTTGTTCATCTCTCAGTGTGTTGTTTTTTTCACTTGCTCACATCAAAGCGTCAAATGCCGCTAAACAAAATGCCCACACTTGGGCCAAAGCAACATAACAAATGCCTAATTGTCTTGGCGGCACTCGTAAAACCTACAAAATTATTACGGCTGCAAGGGAAGACAGCGGAAAAAACTACAGAAGAAAGAGAGGCACAGGAACCGATGGAAAAAAAAAAATAGCAGCACAAAAGTACACATACACATAAAATAACATAAAACTGGCAGAAACAAATGCGCCACTTCACATGTTCTTGGCCAGACCCAAAGCCACCTAAAGTGAACTGGTTCATGGCGGCGACAGAAGTGCCAAAGGGTAAACTAATGACAGTTTAATTTACTCCCATTGCGATGAAGTGTAACGACGCTCAAAACTCAATTAGGTCTCCAGCTCTATTCCGCGATTAATGCGCACCTGAGGTCGGAAAAATAGTGCCAAGTAGGTTGGGAGTTACGTTACTTTAAGCTACATTTTCTTCGAGGAAATTAAAAGTCTGAAACATTTTTATAATATTTTCTATATGCTGTCATAATCGTTTTAGAAGTGTATTAAATTGATTAAAATATTTAGTGATGGAATATCTTTGAAAATCATAGATAAATGTGACTAATACAATTTATAGAAAACTATTTTTATCATCCTTAAATCAGAAAGTCGCACAAAATTATTTCATTTTTATTAAAGGTTTTTAAATATTTAATACAGAAATATCTTTGGAAGGTAACGCTAGAGGCTATTAAAAAATACACAGATAATATTAATTTACTGCCTTAAGTCCAGAAAAGTCACACCAAATTATTCTTTATTTTTTTTACTATAAACCCTACCCCAACCCCAATTCCTACATAAGCCCCATTATTTTAACCTCTATTGTAAGTGTGTCTCAGGTAGTAGTATTTGGCACTTTGGCCAAATGCCGCTCTAATGCGAGTGAAGTTTTTTTTAGTCCGGTTTTTGGTATGGTTTCTCTGGCCACGGGGCAGGTGCAATCATCGGAGGCACAACCACCAACTCTGGGGGATGGGTCATGGACTTAAAAACGCATAATTTGTGGGCTTTATGAGCCGCTCTATCGGCTCTATCTGCTCTCTCTCTGTTCTTCTGTCTCAGAGCTCCCTCTCTGTCTCAATTAATTCGCCTAGTTTATGTTTATGACATTGGCTCTACGCATATTTCTGGGCCATAATTTATGATAAGAGCGCGGTTACGACGGGGTAGGATGCGTTGGCCAACACACACCGAACTCCTTTCCGTTGCCGATGCCGCATTCTTTATTATAATGAACTTTTACGCAGTGCGTATCTCATAGATACTATATAAACTAAGAAAACTGCATGAGATATAAAGGTTAGTCCGGGACGGGACCCCGGCTGAATTTATGTTATTAGCCTCGTAATTTCGTTGAATATTATTGCATTTATGTTTCGTAGGCGCTGTGCCTAATGAGTTTTTCGCTCAGCTCCGTCTTTGGGTTGTTGTTCTTGAAATTTATGCATTGCCATTGTTTTCCCTCGCCGAGTTGCGGTGGGCGGGCTGCGGTTATTGCCTGGTTTTGGCTTTTTGGCCAACTGCGGCTGCAAACACGCCCATCACACACAGTTTGTCAATTGTGTGGGTTGTCCGAGCAAGTGCCCCAGAGTCCCAAGTTGCCGTCCCAGCTACGGTTACAGCCTCAATCTCAGGGATGCCCCTGCCGCCAAACTAATTGGGCGAGCACTTGAGATACAGTTTAAGATGCTGTCTGGAGTTTGAGATATAGGTTGGCTTAGTTGGAGAGTGAAGATATACCT